>PVKE010004019.1:0-67538 GCA_004027555.1 Craseonycteris thonglongyai
CTACGCCACAAGCTCCCTGCACGTCCAGGGGCAAGTCGCTCCACCCATCTATAAAATGGGAGAGCTGTGGATCAGAAGCTTCTGCCAGTTTCCCTTTCCCTCTGGAGAACCAAGGACAAGGACTTTCTTCCTGCGAAGGGCTCGCGGCACTCTGAGGAACGCAGCTCTCGGCACTCTGAGGAACGCAGCTCTCTGGCTGGAGTCCAGCACCCTGGGCCCTGATGCTGAGGGCTTCCACTTTCCACTCCAGATGGGGTTCACCCAGTCCCCACAGTGTCAGGAAGAACACGTCTTTGGGAGGGTGTGGAGGCCCCTCAAGGAGAGCGGACAGCTCTCTGGGCAGCCCAGGGGCCTCTTCCAGGTTAGGTGGGGGCCTTCAGGAAAACATCTTCCAGGCCCTGGACTCCGATTCTAAGAGACATGGGCTCTGATCAAAGGCTTGGGTTTGAATCCCTGTTGCTCCACCGACTAACGTCTGACCTTGGCCAGGTCTCCCTGTTGTAGCCCTTTGACTTCACAGACAGGAAATGGGACTGGAGAGGGAAAGGGATTTGTCCAGGGATTAAAGAGTTACTATCTCTAACATACTTTAGACACTGCCTGGTTCCACTAAGCTCTATGTGTTTGTTAAATAAAAACAATGGAGTGTCTGGCCTGAAACTCAAGGCAGACTCAGGCTGGCCTTTCAGGTTTAGAAAACAAAAACTGACTGGAACCTTGAACCCAGGGGTTTCTAACTTGCCTCAGAACACCTGGAGAGCTTGTTAGAACAGATTGCTGGGCCCTAGTCCACTGTCTGATTCTATGGATCTGAGGTGGAGCCAAGAGTTTGCCTGTCTCACCCGCTCCCTGATGATGTCAGTCCAGAGACCACCCCCCTGAAGAACCAGGAACCCTGAGGAATGAATTGCTACGGTTGTAATTTCTGGCATCAGCAGGGGAAAATCTGGGGGACAGCGGGTCCCTTCGTCTGGTGGCTCTGCAGCAGCACAGCATTGGGGCATGAATCTACTCTGTTGGCTGCGCCAGCACCCCTCTGTGACTCCACTGAGTATCCCCCTAGACTAGCTTTCAACAGAGGGCAGCCCCTCCTCTTCGCAGGTGGGCGGGTCTCACCCCGGGCTCTGGGAGGCCCTTGAGGTGAGAATCAAACACCAACCAGACAGTGGAAACCAACACATTCTTTATTGCCGACTGAAGCTAGGGGCTCACTCACACTGTGGGCCCGGACGCGGGGCTTCTCTGCCGGCCCCAGCTTTTCCAGAGAGGCCAGGGCAAACTCTCCAAGCAGAGCAGAAAACAGCTTCCAGAAGCATCCCCTTCAAAGGGCCTGAAGCAGCAGCGTGGGGCGCCGAGTTAACCAGAAAGGCAGAGCCAGAGGGCCAGGCGGGGACTTCCGGCAGTCCCTTCGCTGGGCTTGCTGTGCAGCCTCTGGAAAGATCTGAGGCCCTGGGTCTCTGGGGGCTACTTTACGAGGGGGGTGGGCAGACTCTGAGCCCTGGTGGTGTTGGGGGAAAGCTGAGAACCTTCACCCTTCACTCTCAGGATATCCTCAGGGCCACCCCAGGCCCTTGCTGCTCAAATGGTAAAGTGCTGTCCGATCACCTGGGGCTCTTCCACAGTGCAGGTTCTGATCCCCGAGGTCTAGGGTGGGACCTGGGGTCCTGCATCTCTAACAAGCTCCTATGGCTGCTGCTGCTGCTGCTGCTGGCCACAGACCATACCAAGTTGCAAGGCTCCGGCCATACAATGCCTTTGTGCATATCAGGAAAGCGTACCCCTTCTTTAACAAGGAGAAACCCCATTGCAGGACATAGAACGAGTAGGGCCAGGCTCTGCGCTAAACTGCAGCCCTTCCTTGTCCCCAGCTGAACTCAGTAGCCCCAGAGATCTCTTCTGGCCCTGAAAACACATTTTCTCAGAGCTTGACCAACCAGGCCTTAGGAGATGAACAAGTAAACAAGGCCTCTCTTGGGACAAGGAGTGCTCAGTGACAGGCCAATATTTGATCAATCTGTTAGTTTCTTGCCCAGAGACAGGAGGTCCGAGCAGCGGCAGCCTCGGAGCTGGGGAAGGGGAAGGCAATGGGAGCATTCTCAGAAGGGGTTACTGCTCTGAGCCGTGGTCTGAGCTCTGAGCAGCATAATTCGAGGGGTGGAAGAGCGGCCCACTGGTCCGTGGATGTAGGGTTTTAGTGGCCTGGCTTGTGCCAAAGCCTGGGGCCTCCGATGTCTCCCACAAACCCGGACAAAAGTCCAGACCAGGTGAGCTCTGATCTGCTTGCTCCACAGATGAGAAGGTGGGAGGTAGATACCTGTGGGATCAAGAGGTCAGGGGTTCTCCAAACCACAGATGTTGTCCGGAAGGAAGAGCCCCAGGCCCTCTCCTGGTAGAGGGACCGGTTGTCTGTTTGCTGGGTGCTATCCCCATGTTAGCACTGAAAGTTCCATGTCCAGAGCAAACGGGGACAGTGGGTCACCCCACTGCCTGGACACACCCTTGACTCCATTGAGGGCCTAGAAATGACTAGGTTATCAGGGCTTTGGGGGGTGGCCTAGGGGCTTGCTGGCTACAAATCCAATGTTCCATCACAGTGCTGTCTGCCTCCAAGTGGAACAATGACAAGGCAGGCAGACTGCTGCCAGAGGGAGACTGGTGAGGGTGGCACAGAGGCAAAAGGCTTTGTTTCTCTCTGGGCCACCTCTCCTGTGGCTCAGGGGGTGATGGCAGGCACACCTGGTCACTCCTGAGGGAGGGATGGGGCCCTCAGGACTTCCTACCCCAGCGAGTTCCTAATCATGAGGAAAGACAGGGCCAACTTGCTCTGCTCCCAGGTTCCTGGCCTGTGGTCCTTGGGCTCCTACATGAACATTGTCAGCCCTGCTGCAGCGTGGGGCCACACTCTGTCTGCAATTTTCCACGACTCCTAGCTCAGGCTCCCGCCAATCCAGGGACCCACGGGGCTGAGGATGCGGCCCTGAGAAAGGCCTCAGTCGGGTCAGTTCTTAGGAAGCAATAAATAGGTGCAGGTTGTCTTCTATTCCTCTCAGGTCAGTGACTGGCTCTCAGCACTAGAAACAAGGCCACAACTCCTAAGGGCCAGAAAATGCTCAGCGATGCTCAGCCACGGGCTCAGAAGGTACCCAAGGATTTGAAGGTAACTTGGAGGCATGTGTTCCCTAAATAGCCTCCAAGGAGCCCAAAGGTGGCAAAGGCCCCCTACCATGGCCCCTTCCCCCAACTGACAAGACTCAGAGAGGATGGGGCTCTGTTCAAATTTGCACAGAAGCTGTGAGTGCCCAGAGTCAGGGCTCCAACCCCACCTCGCCTTCTCCCCCTGAGCATTCCAGGGCCCACTACTGCTCTACACTATCTATTCCGGACCGCTGCAGCCCTCCCACCACGTGCAGTTCGGCCCACCCACCCCCAGCCCCCCAAGCTTGGCCTCCCATGGGCCCACGGGACCCCCGCCAGGGCAGGTGGCCTCTGTCCCTTGCTGGGTGGGCACAAGAAGGGAAGTCTAAGGTGGGGGGGCCCGCGCGCCCTCTGGAGACATGAGCATGTCAAACTTGATGAGTGGCGGGGCGATGACGCGCACCTCAGCGCTCAGTGGGTTGAAGCGGAGGTTGATGCTGCGCAGGGCGGGCATGGCAGCCAGCTTCTCCACAGGCACATCTGTTGGGGAGACAGGGACAGGTTAGGGGCCCAGGGGCCAAGCAGAAGGAGGAGAAGGGGATGAGACAGGAAGACGTTAACAGTCTCTGGGAGGCCAGAGCACACAGTGGGAGCAGCTCTCCATCACCCACACCCGTGGGCTCAGCTCCTGGCCCCCAGCCCCAGAGGAGGGGCCATCAGGACCCGCCAGGGCATTGCAACCACATGCAGAAAAGCATCCTCGAAAATAAAGTTAAGCATAGAATTACCATCTGTCCCAGCAATGCCACTCCTGAGTAGAATCGAAAGAATTGCAAACAGGTCCTCAATACTTGTACACAAATGTTCACAGCAGCACTATTCACAATGGCCAACTACCCATCAATGGATGAGTGGAGACAAAATGTAGGGACACTTGAAAAGCATGCAAATATCCTGATCCTCATCCAAAGTTAGCCTCCACAGCCCCTAGATTTCACACCCACTGAGGCTTCTTGCCGGACCTGCTCTTTGCGTTGTTTCGACAACGGTTTTCCAACCCCAGCAGACACTCAGCCTTACTCCATGCAAGAACCTTCCCTTCGCTCTCCTACGAACTCCTATGTTTCCAATGGTTGACAATTCATTATTGTACTTAATTATCTTGGTGCTCAAATTGTAAGGAGCCCCTTCAACCTGGCTCTGGTGACTTCTGACATGCCCCTGAATTTTGGGGATGCATTTTCGTATTTTCCAGTAAGGCTCATCTCGAGCCTTCATTGCCCCAGCCCTGGAATCAGCCATCAGGAAGTCCTGGTTCCTTTCAGTAGGGGAGGGTATTGGTGCCCAAAGCTAACGGTGCTGGTGACTTAAACTGTAGTTTACAATCCGCCCACAAGGCCCCCTGTACATCTGATCTGTTTGCTTTGACTGCTGCCTAAGAACACTGTCCTGTGTCCCCCCCCACACTCTCTCTCTCTACTCTGCCAGTGATGGACACCCAGGTGGCCTCTGTCTGTCCTTATGAGCTAGTATGACACTGTAGTTGGATGTATGCCCAGGAGCAGGGCTGACTGCTCTGCTGAAGGTAATGTGTGGACACGTCCTATAACTGCTCTCTAGGACTCCTGCAGAGTCGACCAGCTGCTCCAGTTACCCTGCTGGTCCAGCGCTTTCAAAAGAGGCTGCCTGGACTTGCCTGCGCCCACCTCCAGGACGACAAACGCGGAGCCCCTCGTGAGGACTCTGCACTACTCTTCCCTTCCCAGGCCTTGGCATCTGCAGTGAGGGGCAGGCAGTGCCTGGGAGGGGGTGAGGGGAGCCCATGCTGGGCTGGGCTGGGCTTTCTGCCTGTTTGAAAGAGCCCCTCACTGAAGACACACCCTCCCTGTGAGTTTGGTAACTGGGATGTACCTATTCCCTAGCTCTTCAGGGCAAAGGAACAGGAGGCCACTCGCTCAGGACAGTTCCCTGTATGTGCATGTCACTCAAGCTTATAAAGTACTTCCGTATTTGGCCCCATCCCATAGCCATGGGGGTAGAACAGCACAAGTGCTCCTTTGCCCGCTTTACAGATGAGGAAACTGAGGCTCAGAAAAGACTGACACTCAAGGGCACACCGCTATTTAGCGACAGAGTTGGGGCCCTGCCCAGTTTGCTCCCTGCCGGTTCACAGCAGCCCCATAATGTCCGTGCCCAGCTGGGTCACGTGGGAATGAGAGGGGAGAATGCAACCCAAAGGGTTCAACCTGAATTGGCAGGTGACTCAGCACTCAAGGGAGTCCCAGGGGCCTCTTCTCCGCAGGGCTGCAGCCCAAGATGTTCCGAGCCAGGTGGGAGTTTGCAGGGATTGGGGCCTGCGAGATCTCTACGCCGGATCAACTTTTGTTGCTGATAGTGGTTTTTGTTTAACATGTGCTCAGTGTTTGCTGATTTAAGCTCTTTACATTGAGTTGTTTAATCCTCACAATAGCCATGTGAGTACTATTATCTCCATTTTTATAAGTGAGGAAAATGAATTGCAGAGAGGTTAGGTAACTTGCCCAAGGTCACACAGCTAGGAAGTGCTGGAGCTAGAGTATGAAGCCAGGCCTGCTGGCTCCAGGGTCCGTGCTCTCATGCCACCTCCAGCCTGGCATGCCCCTGTCCACCAGCTGTGAGAACCCTCCAAGGACCACCTTAGTGATGGGAGATTGAAAACAGTCTTTCAGCAGGGTTCCCTGGGACCCAGAAGGGTCTGGCTTCCCCTGACCAGGGTGCTCACAGCTCTCTGGGCCCCTCACCCAGGAACAGCTCCTCCCTACCACCCAGGAACTCCACCTCCAACAGGTGCCAGGGGCACAGAATCAATCTCTGAGCTCTCTAAGGCCTCGTCCCCATGACAGGCATTTTCTTGCTCATCTGTCCCGAGAGCAAGGGTTTCCTGGAGATGTTGTCAGATTTGTTCTTGAATCTTCCATGCCTCCTGGTTCTGCTCTGTCACAGTGCAGTCCCTTCTTGTCCATGACAAAACACATCTGAAATGTGCAGCCCAGCAACCACTTTGTTCTTCAGGTGAACACTCCTAGATTCTTCATTTCATGTGATACTGGGCAGGGAGAGGTGGTTAAGATGCTGCTGAACAGCGCTTTGGGGAACAGAGAGATGAGGCTGGCTTTTCCAGAGACTGTACTGTCTGCCTTAGGTGGGGTCCCTGAACCTCAACTTTTTCACCTGTAAAATGGGGGTCCCTCTGCCCACTTTACAGGGAGGCAGTGAGAAATCGATAAGACAACTGTATGCAGTTTGCCAGCTCGGTGCTCCAGCAACACACTCAACAAGTGTAGGGCACCCTGCCCCCGGCCTGGTGCCTGCCCTGAGCCCAATCCCTGAGGACAGGCCCTAGCTTCTGAGCGTGCAGACACTACTCACAGAGCTTGGCCAACAACGTCTCAGCTGATTTCGCCACGGAGAAGACCTGGATGTAAGGTCACGCGGAAAGGAAAGAGGGTCGCGCCTCACACATCTAAAACGCTACAGCTCCCAAGCCCCTCACCCACACTCAGCAGCCCTGGTGGGGCCTCTGTGTGCTCATTGTCATGGCTTGTATAGATCATAGCAGAGAGACCATCAGAACTGGAAGGATGCTGAGGACACTGAGGCACAGCGGGAGGAAGCAACTTCGGCCCGGATCACCCAGCCACTGGGCAGCCAGGCTGATGCTGAAATGGAGGAATTCGCTCATTAGACCAGAGAGGAGTGACATGTAGGTTTCCTGGCCCTGTGAACAGGCAGCCAAAGGCCAGCTCAGAAGTTCGCCCTCCCTGAGCACCTTGGGGTGACTTGCTCTGAGCTCCCTGAGGGCCTGGCTGTTTGTCAGACCAGGGGCTCAGCCCCTTGGCATGTCCTGGGAGCACAGGAAACTCTTAAGCTCCTGAGGGCAGAGTCTTTGTCTTTGAATACCGAGGCAGAACACCGTACCTGTCACAAACACATGGTGGGCACAAAAAGACATTCTGAGCAGCCAGGGAGTTACTAGGCTGGGGGGTGGCTGGGAGTGGGGTCACAAGCAACAGGATTGGCTGTTGGGTGGTGAGCGGGGCTGGGAGGAACCTACATGACAGAGGAGAGAGGACAGGAGGTGGTGGTGAGGGACCCAGAGCCCAAGGCAAACTTGGAGGCTCAGGTAGGCAAAGAAACAGAGACAAGGCTGTTTCTAGAGTGTGAGGTTCTGAGCAGATCCGACTCCTGGGAGGGGAGGAAAAGCGAGAACAACCGATATCAGTTCCTTCCATCTCCTTCTGCTTTCTCCCGGGCTCATGCGTATGCTAATGTCACCTCCAACAGCTGCCAGTCTCAGCTCTTCCCCACCCTTACTGGGCCTGGAGGGGGGGCTGAAGGAAGGGCTGCTCAAAGCAGATCTTGGCTCTTCCCAGTGAGCTGGGCTCCGGTTTCCCTGCTGATAATGACTAGGAAGAGAACTGGAACCTTCACCTTCTTCACATTAGCAGCACATGGTTATGGCCAACAGCAGTCAGCGGTGTGGGCAGGAGGCGCAACACCATCCCCTCTGCCCCTGTTGGCCCAATCAGAAAACCCCCTTGCCTTGGGCTTCGAAGAGGTAAAATCATTTCATGGGGTATTATAACCACCATGTGACACAGAAGGAAAACAAGGCCCAGGGAGGTTTTGTACCTTGTCTAAATAGGCCCGATAAATATGGCTGCTTCCAAGGACTGATATTTGAAGCCCTGTGCTAGATGGTTTTCCTCACAAGGACCCATTCTGCAGATAAGGAAACTGAGCCTCAGATTCACGCTGACAAAGATTCTCTAACTCTACTCTGGTTTCCCTGAATTTTTCAACCAGGCCTGAATTTTGCACTTCTGTGTTCATCTTTCATTGTCCATTTTAGCAAGAAACCTGCTAAGTAGGTTTATCTAGACTGTTAACGACAGGCCCAAAATAAAGATGCTTATTACGCTAAGCCCCACATCACCCAACCGAGACTTAATTACAGTTTCAGCTTCCTAGAAATGAACTCCTAAAACAGTCAATCAGAAATCACCTAACAAGCACGAGTTAGGTCATCTGCCTGGTAGACCCCACAAGAAACTTTGCAATAACCAACTCTTTTTTTTTTTTTCTATTTTTTTCTTTTTTTGCCTAGAATAACTTCTACCTAGGTCTTTCATTTTGTACAGCTCCTTGGAGCTCCTTCCTATCTGCTAGATTGGATACTGTCCGGTTTGTGAATCATTGAATAAAGACCAGATCTTTTTCAGTTGAATTTTGTTTTTAACAAGCCAGAAGCCAGAATCTTTCACCATCAATATGTGATCACCCTCATATGTCTACTAGTTTCCTTATCTTCCACCACCCCCTAGATGACCCCCCTGGTCTACCTTCAGCAGGAATTCTGTTAAGTCATTTAGCCAGAATCTCCCCTGACTCATGATGTTTTTTCTTAGTAATTTTTTACCCACTTGCCACACCACACCACACCCCTCGCCCCCTTTGGCTATAAAGTCCTAGAATAATTGCCCATGCTGTATTTACAATTGAATCTAGTTCTATTCTAAGGACTCTTTTCTCTTACTACAACAGTCCTGAATAAAATCTACCGTATTTTTCCATGTATAAGATGATACTTTTGTCTTAAATTGTTAGACCAAAATTGGCGGTCATCTTATACATAGGAGTAACCCACGTATTGATTTCTTAATGTTGGGTTAGAAAAGTAGGGGTCGTTTTATACGTGGGGACATCTTATACATTGGGGCATCTTATACACAGAAAAATACAATATTTTTCTTGCTTTAGCTATTGTTCAGCTCTTGTTTTTCTTGACAGTGCCTAAGGTCGCCAAGCCATTTAGTGATGGAGGCAAGATAGTTCCTGATCCCAAAATCCATGTTCTTCATCCCACAACACAGAGGTGAAAGGCGAAAGCCAGATCTGGTCTCTGGCCCCTCAGCTCCCAGAAGGTATCCACAGCAGGAAGGTTTCAAGGTGCAACTCACTAAGGGCTAGACCCTGGGCCGCGGTTGTCACAACCTTAACTGTTAATATAGCCTCACTTCAGAGACTGGGGCTGAGGCTCTGAGCTGCTGTCCATTCAACTCCCCACCTGCCACTGGGAATCATGGGATCTGCCTCAGTTTCTCCAGATGAAGATTGACCAGATGTCCAGTTTTAAACGGGACAGAAAACAACAGTACTGTCCCATTTCAAACAGTCTGCCTGGTCAGCCTACTGACACCTTGAATTTAGTCCAGTGAGACTAGCCTGACCATATGTACTGTTTGAAATGGGACAGTACTGTTGTTTTCTGTCCCATTGAAAATGGGCTGTCTGGTCAGCCTATCCAGAGGAGGTTGAACTAGGGTGTTGTTAAGCACTGTTCTCTCTCTGAACTTTGTGAGTCCTCCATCACTGAGCCAGGGAAGCCAGGGGCTGGTGCTCACGAGAGAGGGAAGAGGGTCTGTCTCCCTGTGATGACCCTGCTGGCATGGCGTGAAGACTGCAGGCTTGCTCTGGCCTTCTAGCAAATCCCTGTGACTTCAGGCCCAGAGACAGCAGCACGGCTGGAATTCTCAGACTGTTCTTTTCACATCTACCACTGAGCTGGTCTCTCCAGGCTCTGCGATGTTCTCCACACCACCCTGCTGAGGGTCAGCCACGGCCTTCACAGGTGCAGAGCGGGGATTGGGCGCAACTCTTTCCCCTGATTTAACTGCAAAAGTTGTTTGAGCTGCTTAGAGGAAGGAGTAATGGAGTCACCAGACTGTGTCAATGCTGGGAGAATCAGCAACCCGAAGCAGCCAAGCCAGCAGGCGATAAGCGCAAGAGGCCAGCCGGAGTTCTGGATAAAGCTTAAAGAAGACTGTTTACACTTGCAGCACCCCATCAAGATGGGGAGATGGCTGGAAGCTGTAAAGCAGGGTATGATATGACCTGCACTTCGTGGATGGGGAAACCAAGGGTTGGCAAGGTTAAAGAAGCTCCCAAGGCCACATGGCACATGGCACATGGGCAGCTGGGTGGGAACAGAAGCCAGGTCTCTGGACTTGGGCCCATCTGGACAGGAAGAGGAGCCTCAGCTCTCCCCTCTATCACCATTGGCTGCTGATGCTCAAATCCTACCTCAGAGTCTGTCACTCCTCTAGGTCCCCATGCAAACTCCCACCACACTTTATACCAGACGTGTGTCATGCGTCACGCTCTGCAACCTGAGAAAATGTTTGCTCACCCCTATAAATGCAGCATCTAGCACAGTGCCCACAAGGTGCCCAATAACTATTTGTTGATAGATGGATTTTTATGTTCTTTCAGGTTCAGGACCAGATCACCCTGGGCTGGGCACACAGTAGACCCACCATCAACACTGTTCTATTGAACAACCCTATGACCACAGTATATTCACGAGTTGGGGCCCTTCCCGGGACCTGACCCATTCTGTGCACATTTGCTAGCCAGGGCCAGGCCTCTGTAGACACTGGACCTTTAGCACTAGAAATCTAATTTCGAAAATGAAAAAATACTGATAAGCAAAAGTAAAATCAAATCACCCATGTCCCACCATCTGGAACTAATCACCGTGAATGCGTTGATATGTGTCCTTTCTAATGAATTCTAATTAATAGTTCATATTAATTCATTTAATATGCATGTACATACACACACATCTATATTTCAAAAATGGCCTCCTAGATACTATGCCATTTTCCTGAGGACACATTGTAAACATCTTTCCAGGTTATAAGTCAGTGGCCTCATTATGGCCACATTGAGCCCATGGTATGAAGGGGCCACACCTCGGCTCTTGTTTCTGCTGTTGGACATTCAGGTTGATTCCAGCTTTCACTACTGTAGATGATTAGAGACTTTGCATTCACAAGGCATTCCAGGGGGATGTCATCTCTCTCAGCCTGTGACGGCAGAATGTAGGATTTGAGGTTCTAAAATTCTTTTACGAAGCCAGAGTAAAGTTCCTTTGACTTTCCCATGGTCCCAACGTGTCTGCTGGTGGTGCTGGATTACGTTGCGAGTCCTAGTATCCTGGGTGGGGACTACAGCCCCACAGTGGCCAGTGGCAGGGGCAGGACCTCCACCTGGATTAAACACCACAGACGCTGGCACAGGTGGGGCACAGTCCCCTGCTTGTTCCTGTCACCTCACAAGGCTACACTTAGTGACCCCCACAGCCTGTGACCCTCCTCCCACCTGCGAGATGGACCCAGCCCTCCTCCCATTGCAGACAGCCATCCCATACTGTCCCCTACATCTATGGAAGCTCAATTAATAATAACAACTTAGATTGGGCGTACTTAAGTGAAAATTACTTCCCCAAGCTCCGCTTGCCCTTCCTTCACTGATCATTAGCACTATTGACTGGCAAACTTATTAATGCCTGTGAGGCCAGCTGGAGACAAGATGATAAAACAACAACAACAACCCAGTCACGTCAGAGCCCCATTCTTCATACTGTGAAAAGACGCTGGGGAGGAGGGGTCTGGGTCCAGGAACTGGCAAGGGGTACTGAACAAGCTTCTGAAAACAGAGGTGACCAACCAGTCCCCATGGAATTGGGATCCTAAGTTCCCTAACCTGGTGTCTTGGGTCCCACATTCTCTGGCTTCTTGGGCAGCTTAGAAATGAACAGCAGTATCCCGTACCCTGCCCATGCTGGAGGGCACTGGAGAGGTCACCCTGCCTGGCTGACCCACTTCTGCCCTGAACTATCTCTTCCTGACCACAATGCCCGATTTCTCAGGACGCTCCAGCTTTGCTGCCTCCACCCCACAGGAGTTCCAGCCAGGTGTGTGGTGCTTGCACCTTCAGAACACCCCCTTGCTGTGACAGCCTGGGTGCTAGGTGCAGGCACGGAGGCAGGGCCAGCCCTAGTGTTTTCGGACTGTGGGTGTCACCTAGGAGGCCACGTTAGCCTCCCCAGGGGGCAGCAGGCACGTTCGTGCTTGAGAATCCAGGATGGCCCCCGTACTTCAGCCTTGACCTAGCTCTGGGTGCCTGGAAACCAAAGCAACCAAGATCAAGCAGGCTGTGCTGTGCTGAGCTGAGCTTCACACCCCTACTCAAAATGACACAAGTGACAAGCAGGCAAACAACGGTAACCTGGCAGGACAGGGAATTGTGCCTGTAACAAGAGGTCTCCTGGGCCATGTTCAGAGACGCCTTCCTCACTCACCGTTGGGTTTGTACCTTCAGAAGGCTTGGCGGGGTGGGGGGTGGGGGTCAGTGACTGAGCCTCCTCAGCCCCCACAGAGCCCTGGACTGAGCATCCCAAGGGGGTGACACAGGAAGAAAACAGAAATAGCTCCTGCCCTCGGGAAGCACAGAGGACACTGCACAGCGCTGACAATCCTGCAAGCTGAGTTCTGCAGGCCTCGGGGGAGGCTGTGTGGACCCGGGAGTTCTAAGTCCCCTGCTGAAAGAGGCCATCTGGGAGAGTGACAGGGTGAGACAGCAGGCCCTGACCTCAGATCTGACCTTTAAAGTCGTGCAACCCCAGGCAGGCCTCAAACCTCTCTGAACCTCAACCGTTCTTTAAAACGGCCCTTTTGCTGGGGCCACAGGGCACAGCAGAGGGGCTTATAAACTGTTCCCTAAGGAGGATGGGGTTATGGAGGTGCGAATCCCTCCTTGCCCCAGGCCGGCCAGCAAAGGGGTGCTGATGGGCACTGAGTGGGGTCCCCTGCCACAGCCTTGCCTCCTGTACACTCCGCAGCCTGGATCTGATATGCAATCAAAGCCAGACCATAACAACTCTCTTCAGAAATAGCAGTCTTATTGGCTGCTCATGAAACAGCCAAATAAGTAACTATCTAAGTAACTCAGACTGGCATTTATCTTCCCAGTCAGATTTCAGTCTTTGCTCCCCTGTGTCCATCCTTCCTCCTCCCTAAAGTCCCTTGCTCTCCCTCTCCCTTCCTCTACCTCCTCCCCTGCACTTGGGTTACTGGAAGGCCCTGAACCTCAACATCCCTCACCCCACCCCACCCCACCCCACCCCCAGGCTGCTCTGGGCCTCTTTCAGTTCCACCAACTGCTTCCCTTAGAGGCTCTGGGAGGCTCAGAAAAGAAACTCTGCTGTCGTCTCTCATTAAGCGACTGTCATTCCCTCCCCATAGCAGGTGGCTGCCTGTATCTAACACTTGCATGGAGGACCAGAACTACCTGACCTGCTGTATATGTATCAAGTGTCTGGAACACACACAGAAAAGTAGTCGCCTCCCATGCAGGCTCTTCTTCCTGGGTGTTGGCGGATGAATGAATGGCTCTTTTGTTAACCCTACTCTGTGCCCTGGGAGTGCTGGCTAGTGTTTAACAATCTGCATCCTAGGGGGAAAACACCCTGACTTGTAGCATTTGTGATTTTTGGGGATGTAAAATACTCCCACATTGGCCACTTTCCAGCTACCTAAGTGAGGCCATTGAACTTGAGGCCGTGCCCACAGAATGCTGGTGAGACACTGGGTAGGACCCCAGGTTCCCAAACAGAAGGTGCTGGGACTCAGGCCAACTCTTCCCCACTCACACGAGGATGCTTTAACATCCATTTGTACTTTGGGAACTGGCCCCCTGTTTTACTACCTATACGTTTCTGCTGTCTTTGGCTGTGGGTAAAGCTCCTTCTGCAAATGCTAGGTGATCAAGCTGTTACAGGGAAACCAGGAGGGGTTCTGTGGGAACTGGGCAGCAGTCCTGCCCAGGGCCCTGGGGGCAGGAGGTCAGTGAAAAAGAGGAACCCAGAGGGAAGGAGGCAAGTCCACAGGGCTCACCTCCCTCAGCCTTCCAGCCAGCTTCAGCTGTCATGGCCAGGCTGTTACTCTTCTCACCTCAATTGTAGCTGCATGCACATGTGCACACACACACATGCGCACATGTACACACACACATGCACGCACACACACAAATGCATGCACAGCCATTAGGAGGAGGAAGAGGGAGGTTACAGCTTCTCCAGGGATGGAATGTGGTTGTTGATGGAAGGTTTCGGTCTAACTCAGTAGTTCTATCTTATCTGCACATTGAAATTGTCTGGGGAGTTTTTAAAAAAATCATCAAGCCTGAAACCCATCATCAGAGATTCTGATTTAAGTGGCATCGGGTACCCATGCTCTGGACCCGGGGGGTTCAAAAGCTCCGTGGATGATGTGGACGTACAGCTCATTTGAGTCCTGCTGGTGTTCTCGGTGAGCCTGCATGAGAGAATCTGGTGAAAATACTAGCCCTTCCATCCTAGGGTGCAGCCTACCTGCTTCAGTGCAGCAGGCCAGGCTGTCGAGTGAGGCTGATCGACTGTGCCGCCTAGGCGACCCTGCCTCATTATCATACACCACCCTCTTCATCCCAAGAAAGTCTCCTTCCCACCAAAGCATGGGCTTTAGCCATAACTTTCCTGTGGCTTTCTCTCTTCCAACAGCTATGTGCAAAACTCTTCTCTCCTTATGCAAGGCACTGACCTGAGTAGCTGGCATCCTGGAGGGAGACCGCCTGGGTTGGTACCCTGGTTCTGCCCCGGTGCCATGTTATTTAACTTCCCTATGCCTCCGTGTCCTCACCTGGGGGAATAACAGGACCTGCCTCTTAAGGCTGTTGTGAGGATTAAACAAGAGCATATTTTAAAAATGCTTGGAGAAGATCCAGACATGGATCTTCAGATCCATACAGAGGGAAATGGTCATTATCAGCTGGTAACTGACTGCCACAAGTCCAATGAGAATGGGGAGTATGCTTTGCCCATCTCTTGTCTCCAGCACAGTGTCTGGCACAGAGCAAGCTGCTCGATCAAAAAAATGACAACTGGTGAACGAACAAACCTTTCCCAAAAGCCTGAGTCCACGTCCGTGCCCGGGCGAGGCTGGGGCCTTGCACGGCTGAGCTCTGAGGCTCGGAGAGGTGGGGCTGCTCCCAGCACTCTGGACAGAGACAGGGACAGGCAGTGTTGGAGACTGGCAGGCTAGCCAAGCATGGAAGCATCTTGTTTTGTATTAAACAAATGTCAAAGAATTTCTTTTCTTGCTGTTTGTCTGTGTGCTACCAACAGGGTGCCAATAGCTTCCCGGATAACTGCAGGTTCTGGGTAATCCAGGCATTACTACGCAGTGGTTGGCACAGAGAATGACATTTGGGCAGAGACTATGTGAAAGGTCATTTGCCCAGAGACCTAACTTGCTAGTTCCCTGTAGGCAGACACACGTGGGCTGCAGACACACGTGGGCTGCAGACAGGAGCTTCCTTCCCCCTCGTGTCTGGAAGCTGTGTTTCATTTGCACTAATTGCTGTGGAAACCTGTTTGCTGACTCCCTGGCCTCTCCCTCAGTGTGGCTCCACAGCCAGCGAGTTCTCCCTGCCCTGTTTGTCTAATGATCTCTTCCCCAAGTTGCTTGCTTAGCAGATTGATGCCTACCTACTGCACGCTGCTGTGGGCACAACTCGGTGCCCTGCAGGCACCGGACAAGGGCATGCCAAAAAGAGGGCATGTGACTGCTATGGCAAACAGGCAGCTGCTACCTTGGTGGGCAAGTTATTCTCCCTTGAGCATTGTGACATTCAGTGCTTTGGGGGGCAGGGCAAGGCTGACTGTCACCAGTTGGCTATGCTCAGAGGGACAACCAAACCCAATGCCCAGGGAGGAAACGGCCCCACTGTCCCAGATCCAGAGGCAGGAGAGAAGTGCCAGGGGTTTGGCTGTGTCTTCTAAGACCTGTCAGCTGGACAGGCTTGTCATGGTCATGGTCACTCCTTTTCAACTAGTAAGGGCCTGTCTCAAATCCCTTCCTCATCGGACCCAAGAGTGGGACCGGAAATGACAGAGCAGCATGCTTCAGGGTGTGTGTACGTGGTGGGGGAAGGAGAGGTGTGGAGGGTGCCACAATTCTACTGGGGACTGGCCACTCAGAATCCTCCAGAAGGACAACTTTGGTAAACCTTTCTTGGCCAGCTGAGCCCTGCCCTGGATGCTGTGCCCACTGGTGAGCCTCTATCCAGCCCTGTAGCAGTGTCCCCTGCCTCTTCTGACCTGGCCTCTGGGTAAATGGAAGAGGCCCAGCAGGCTAGAAGCAAGGGGTCGCGGGAGAGGCTGCGCGGCTGCGTGGTCAGGATTTGGGGGCAGGCTGAGTGGCAGACAGTGGGAAGTGACCATGGTGAACCTGGCTCCAGCCCCAAACAGTGGACTATCCTCCCCACTCTGCAGCAAGAAGGAAATGGAGGCTGGCAGGGGTCACGTGACTGCTCCTGCTAATGATATAAGTGGGGCTTCAGGCCTGTACCTCTTCTGCTACAAAACTCTGAGGTGCCAAGGGAGGGGGGAGAGGACTAGAATGTGATTAGGGCCGAACAGAGTCCTATTCAGAGGCTCTTTACCCCTGAGGGGGGCACAAACCATCAGGAGAGGCGTGGAAGGAGGTAGAAGAGGAGTCTGCCCTGACTCCTGCATTTGTTACACCATGGGGGTCTCCCTTCCACCCAGAGCAAGGACTGGCAGGCTGGCCCAGGGACACTGAGAAGCCCTTCCTGCACGTGGTTCAAGCTGCCTCTTGGGCCCAGGGGAAATTCTGAGGGCAGCTGTCACTGTCAGATCAAGGCATCCACCCTGGCAAGCTGGGGGTTCTACCCCACTTCTCCCATGCCACTATCTGGTCTGCCAGGAGGCCGGGCCTATGTCCGGAAGCATTTGCTTTGGCCATTTGCCGTTTCCCTCATCACATCAAGGCGTGGTGGGTTGGCAGGTGGATGGATACCAGGCCTGACCTCGCAAAGCCCTTGAGGCCTTGGCACATCTCCCCTTAACTTGGGATCGTCCTGGGAGTAGGTCTCTTCTGTAAGGCCTGGCACCTTCGGCTGACCAGGACCAGGGCTTGGCGTCAGGTGGAAAATGGTGGCTCTTGAAAGATACAAGCAGCCAGTTGCTTTTACAGCTCTGGGCAGAGGCTACTGACAGAGCAGCTCATTGGTGTTGGAGGACACAAGGCACGCCATTTACTAATCCACATCACGTTGGACCAGCCCCACCACACCCAACAGAGCCTGGCAGCCTCATGGGGAAGGAAGGGCAGGAGGCCGCTTCTCTGCTTTGACCTGTCTTCATGACCGACAGCCTTATGTGGTAAGCAGGGAGCTACCAGAAGTGTGTTGGCTAATGAGTCCCTTGTAAAATGCTCACTAATGAGGCCGTGCAGTGTGACCCCTCCCCGGGCGAGCTGCTTTCTCTGCACCTACAGGACTCCTGCCAGGGCTGAGGGAGGGCAGGGTGGGGACAGCTGTTTCCTTGCAACCCGTCAACTTGAGCTGGCGAGTAGTTTATGGGTGCCCACCAGACATGGGAGGCCTTCACCTGTTTCTCCATGCAGCCACCCACACCCTCCTCTTCCATCAAAGGAAGACCCAGCAGCCTCTGGAACGCCAAAGACCCAGGTTCCAATCGTGCTTCCACCATGCCTTTGTGCAGGTGCCTTAACCTCCTGGAGCCTTTCTTCTCAGCTGGAGAGAATACCTTAAATGAGATGCTTACAGAGGAACTGTGCTAGGCCTGTGAAGGGAAGTAAGAGGCCCTGCCACCTGCCAGGAACCAGGTCAGACACTTGCTTTCCTCTGGCAGGTGGAAGGCCTCACTTTCCCCCATTGTGAGCCCTGAACTAGCGGGGCCCCCCTAGAAACACAAACTCTCCCTCTTGCATCTTCATCTGCCAGCCTAGGCTGCCTCTGAGACTTCAGCTCGGACCCTCTACACATTTACTCCTACCTGAGTCCCTGGCTCTTCCTTCCTGGCTTTCACAGTGAACTTTTCACTCTTAGCAAGCAGGGGCCACTAGAAACCACGTTGGAACACCCTCTCAGTGCCTTCCAGTACAGTTGTGCTCCCCCTGCTCTAGAGCAGCAGCCCCTGGCCAGCCAGGTCCCACTGAGGTGGGGAATCGTTCCTCTCCTCCTGGGCAGCAGCTGTGTACCTCTGTCTCACAGGACCTGAGCCTCCTGTTCATCTGCTGTCTACTCTCCCCAGGAAGAACCCAGCACTCCCCACACTGCCAGGCTCCCCACTTTGCTGTCTTGGGGATCAGGAAGCCCCATTTCCAGCCCCATTTCAGCCTCTCTCACATTGCTGTTAACGTTGATGGTGTTAGTAACAGCTTAATAGCCCCCTTCAGTTATGTTTTATTTTCATACGCCCTTTCACAGCCATTATGCCATTTGAGTCAAAGCAAGAGCTCGCTGGTGGGTTGGAGCTGCTTGCTAGAGAGCCACCGGCCTGTGCAGTGGTGAGCATCCCCTCTGTCAGGGATGAGGCCCGCAGGGCTCTGGCTGAGTGCAACCAGCTAACCTTAATCTATGAGGTCTGGGTCTATTCTTTTACAGATCAGTAACCTGAGGCTCAGAGAGGTTTGGAAGACTCGTATCACCTCTCTGAGTCTCAGCATCTTCCCCGCTCTCAAATGGAGGTTCTCCCCCACCGCCACCTCCAGAGTGTGGCTTTTCCCCAAAGCAGGGGAGCAGGGGGAGTGAGCATCTAGGCAGCACAAGAAGTGACTTTCCCCAGAGTGGGCAGTACAGGGTGGCACAATCCCCTTATTCTTCCCTTCCCACAAGGCTGACAGTATTTGTCAGTAGCAATAGCCCCCAGAGCACCAATTGGCTGTTCTGGATCATTCTCTCCTATACATAGCTCTGCTTTTCTGCAGACCAGGACTGACGCTACACGAGGAAGCATCTTACCATTGACCAAGAACGCTCATGCACAGGCCCATGTTAATAGGGTACTTGTCCCCATTTGACAGATGTAGAAACTGAGGTTCTAAGATTCCCCCAGCCTTCATGGCTAAGAGCCTATCACACACCTGGTCAAGTAAGAGACATCGGCCGCTGGGCTGTTTCCCAGTCAGTTCAGCCTGGGCCAGGCCTGGAGGACATAGAGAGGCTGGGGACTGGCACCGTTCCTGGTTTTCCCCAAGTGCCCAGAGGCTCCTGAAGGTATTCGACAAGTCCCAGGGCCTGGTCCACTGCAGGAGGCCGTGCGTGGTCTCACCCACCCCTCCAGATGGAGAGAAGGGGCACGTGGAGCTGTTGTGCCCTTGCTGGAGTCTCCTCACGTCGTTTTTATCTTCTCTGGTCCATCCTCATGACTTGGATGGCGTCCTAATTCTCAAACAGGTAATTACAAGACTCTGGGGTATGGGATGGCCCCTGTATTTTCCAAAGGCCAGGCCACAGCCTTCACGGCCTGCTTGGAGGGGGAAGGCCACACAGTCCTTCACTATGGAAGCAGCTTTGCAGTGGTCAGCGGTCCTGCAGGATCTCATTGGAATAATTGTAGGAGGGCTTAGGACCCCTTATGAGTGCCTTATTTTTCCCCTTCAGAGCTCTCAAAGAGTGTTGGAAATTGTTTAAAAATTGTTTTGAGAAATAAATTTGACACATGAGTTCTCTTAAAGCTTCATTCAGTAAGCAGAGAACAGGCAGCTCTGAACGCATGCCCCCAAGTACATTGGAAGGACATACTTGGAGGGGACCTCCCAGGAGAATGTGCACCTGGCTGGCTCCAGGAAGCAAGACTTGGAGGCCTGCGGTCTCCTGGGAGCCTCTAAGATCAATGCCATCACTGGATCTGCCTCCACTCTCTGCGCCCTATCGGGAGGGAGGGAGAGGAGACAGGGCTTCAGCCCCTGGAGGGGAGAAGGGACAGGACCTCACCAGGGCGTGTGGGCTGGGAGAGACAGGAACACTTCTGTCTGCCTTCTGCCAACCACCGGGAGGTGTGGTGCCTGTTCTTGGTGCTCACCAGCAGCTGAACGTCCTCAGGTTGCATATCTGGGTAGCACGTGGTGGCCTTGTTGCCATCACCTTGTGCACACGGTCCTGTGGTGTGTGTGTGTGTGTGTGTGTGTGATGTGCTGTCCATGTCTTCTTATCTCTGGGGTCACCCTGCCTCCTGCTCCTACCCAGCATCGAGCGTAGTGTCTGGCATATCGCAGGCACTTGGTTGGTTTGGAGCGCTGTGCAGAATAGGAATTCCAAAGCCCGGAAGGCCTCTGAAGTGACTGACACACAATAGGGCAGGTTGTTTCAAGTTGCTGGTTCTGACCCATGAGTGAGTTGTGAAGTCAAATTAGTAGGTTGAGACAAGCATGTGAGGGGATGTGTCACATGTGATGTGGTCACTACTGCTTTGTGACTTGTTATTTCTGTTTTACTGTGTATATGCACAGATATATGAGGGCTGTTGGGAAAAAATTTAGCCATAAATGCCTCTATTTTTCATATTACATGGCTGGAAGCCCAGCCCTGCCCTCACATCTGCAAGTCTGACTCCAGAGCCCCAGGCCTTGTGGCCCGTGAGGCCCTGAGAGCCTCACACAGGACAGTAAAGCTCAGAGGAAGGAACGGCAGACAGGAAGGTCAAGGGTCAGACGGGTGCAGCCACTCACCCACGATCTCGTTCTCCTCCAGATTGATGGTCTCCAGGGCAGGCAGGGTGGTGAGCTGCTCGGGGAAGTCGTGGAACTGGTTTCGGGACAGGTCAATGGCCTTCAGGTGCTGCAGGGTGCTGACCTCGCTGGGGAGGCGGTGCAGGAAGTTCCCCTCCAGGCGGAGCTCTGTCATGTGGAGGGTGGGAGAGAAGGAAAGAAACCTAGAAGCCACTGCCAGCGGCCCAGGCCAGGAAGGCCGCGAGGAAGGCTGTCCTCCTCCCCCAGAACCCAAGTCCACGTCTGCTGATCCAGGCGGAGGGCTAATGCCACCGCTGCCCGCATGGTCCTCTCCAGCAGGGCGTCCTGCTTTGGGCTTTGGAATGGAAGGCTCTCCGGACAGAAGCCCGCGGTAGATGCTGGGTCAGGACGTGCCGCCTCCTTCCTAAGACAAGGCCTCAGCTCCAGGCCTTAACGGGACAGGTCAGGATGGGCAGCCCCAGGCTCCCCACAGCCCTCTACCTGAGGGACACCCCTTCTCACTGTCCTGCTCAGGAGCCACCAGGGGCAGTCACTCTCTTTCGGTATTACCTGACCTTGCTCCCTAGCCCAGCCATAGCTGACCAGACGAGTGGGGTACGTTCCTGCTCCTAGAGCAGCT
Source organism: Craseonycteris thonglongyai (assembly GCA_004027555.1). Classification (NCBI taxonomy): domain Eukaryota; kingdom Metazoa; phylum Chordata; class Mammalia; order Chiroptera; family Craseonycteridae; genus Craseonycteris; species Craseonycteris thonglongyai. Next base: position 21,196 of record PVKE010004019.1, read on the forward strand.
GCTGCAGACATATGCAGGGGCCTGAGTGCAGCTGTGGGCTGGCCTGGTGGGAGTCCCTCTGCTGGGAGCCTGGCCAATGCGGTGCTGGAGGCGGAGGCTGACATGCTGTGTTCTACAGAGAGAAGCTGGGCCCCCCACAGGAGCCTGGGCAAGAAAAGGGATGAGGGGAGATGGAGAGTCAATGTGGAGGGTATGGGAGGTAGCCTGATGCAGGGCTCAAGAAGGGGGCTAGGGTCACGGCCGGAGCCAGGATTTGATTCCCGGACCTTGCAGCCCCCCTGAAAGGGGAAAGGCTTTTCCTGAACCTTTCCTAGCACGTTCTCCTGCTTCGAGAACGAGGGCCCTGCGTCTTCATTTTGCGCTGGGCCTAGAAGTTATGTGCCGGCCCACTCCTCCCTGTGCCTCCTCTACCGTGCAGCCCCCGGGGCTGTGAGGGAGGAGCCGCTCTGAGGGCCCAATGGCCCCTCCCGAGAACCCTCTGTACTCACACAACTGAGTGCCCACCACACCGCCGGCCCCCACTGTGCCCCGCTGGGGCTCTGGCAAATGAGAACAATAGCTGATTCATTTTTGTTCCCTACATCCAGCCCCCTGAGGGGCTCCTTGTGGTCACTCAGCAAATATTTGATGAATGATGGCCTGGCCTGCCTCTCATTCCCATCTCAGGGGCATCCTGAACACAAAGCGCTCCCCACACAAACCCAGGCCCCCGCCAGCAGCCAGGTTCCGAGTTAGCCATGCCTCACCAGAGAGCATCCCTATCAGATCACAGGTACCAGGTCGCAGTGATGGAAGGGACACTGGAGAACAGCTAATGCAGTGCTTCCCCAGCAAGCCTGTGCCGACAGCGCTTCCTCGAATACTCCCAGCAGGCCGCGGCCTCGGGGTCCTGGCACATGCAGTTCCCTTTCTAGAATGCTCTTTACCAATTTACCTACAAGATTTGCTACATCACTTCATTTGTGTCTCTGTTCAAACGTCACCCTTTCTAAAGTAGGATCCTCTCTCATTAGTTTCTGGCCTTTTCCCTGCAGAGCTGAGCTTCACAGTATCCATTATTACCTAACACATTGTCTTGTTTATATACCATCTGCCTCTCGCCATGAGAACGGAAGCCACACAGGCTTTGCTGGTTGTAGAAAAGTGCTACAACCAGCACCAGTGCACAGCAAGTTACAGGATGACCTGATGCTGGTCACAACCATATGACAAAGGGGCTGCTGACAAAGGAGATGATGACAGGTATGGGTGCTTACTGAGTGACACTGTATCAGGCAATCTATTAATTGTGCATGAAATCTCATATAATCCTCCCAACAAAGTCCTATCCCAATTTATGAATGAGAGAACCAAAGCTGACAGAGGTCAAGTATCTGCCCAAGGTGACACACACCTAGCAGACCCATGACTGGTGGCAGATGTTCCCCCACATTCCTGGCGATTCAGAGGGGGGAATGGAACACCAGCCCCATTTCTTCTGGGAAGTGGGGGTAGGGGGGGCATCCAGATGCCAAGATGGGGGTGGAGCTGGGAGGAACAGAGGGGCAGCAGAGTAGCCCAGAATGGCTGAAGACACTGTCTCATGAAGCCCAGTTTGCACATCCTCAAGGAGAGGGAATAGCAGTGTGATACACCCTGCTGGGGAGGCATGCTGGAATCAGCGGGTGGCAAGGGGGCTCCCCCCCACCCCCAAGTCTCCACCATGGGGGAGCTGGAGTCTCCACCACAGGGGAGCTGGAAGGCTTTTCATCTGGCTGACATCCTTTTAATAAATGCTCAGCATGTCCTGCTAGTTCTTTTTCCTCCACCATTCAACAGCTTTTCTCTTTGTCTCTGTCTTGTTCTAGTTCAAAGGCTCTGCAGATCTCCTTCCTCATGTACTCCTCCAATAACATCATCCAGAGGCTTGGGCATGATCACACCCACTCCTCTCAGGCCTAGGGGAGAAGCAGCCGGGCAGGGACCCTTTCTGCCCAGAACACTCGATACTGGTTTCCTGAGTTGAGCCTGGAACAACAGGTCAGTGGTCACAGGCCCAGTAGATGCAAAGACCTGCCCCTAATCAAGTCCCGGCTCAGTCTTGTTCCCAGTCACCCTGGGCAGGCCACCCTGATTCTAGGGCCTGGGTTTTCTTGACTGTAAAATGATTTATATTCTTTCTGTTTCTTACACCTCAAGGAAGGAAAGATTAAATGTTGAGCACCTACTATATTATACGTCAAGTGCTATACACATATTGTCTCCTTTAACTTTCATAGCAACTCAGAGGCAAGTTTTATCATCCTTTTTTAGGTATGAAAAAACTGGAGCTCTGAGAGATTAGGTGATGTGCTCAACATTTGCACAGTTAGTAAGTGGGGCAGCTGAAATCTGATCCTGGATCGACCAGGCCCCAAAGACATGGCCGCCTATGAAGTGGTGTGCCAAGACTTACCACGCAGCGTTAGATGGAAAGAGTAATAGCCCTGAAGTCGGAGGGTCAGAGCCTGACAGACTCGGGGCAAGCTCACTCTCCAAAGCTTTACAACCCAACGTCAACTCTGTACATCCTGACCCTCCAGGTGTCAGAAGGGCAAGACCACTCCTTCACACAGCATGCTTAATTAAAATGTGCAAGCCAAACAAGGCATGCCTGTTTGGAACGTTTGCTCAAGAACCACTCTGAACAGCAGGCTGTTCTTCCTTAGCTCTTTTGACCTTCATGACCTTCTGATTTGATTCCATCTGGTCAAACCCCATTCTGGAAAAGGGCAACACTCACTCTCATCCAGGACGTTAGAATGACACAGTCTGTTTCAGACCCCAGAACAGGCTGGCTCCAGGGTCCAGGCTGTTGACCACTCCATTGTCTGATTCTCAAAACCCTGATATGATGAGGCTGCTTGGTGAGTTACCATAAATAACGTTTGCAGCTGGTTTTGCAGAAAGGTGTACTTCTTAAAAAGAGATGTTGCTAAAATTGTTATCACCAACAGGGATATTTGTTATAACTGCGTTAATCTTTCTCCCTCACTGTGCATAGACCTCCGGGCTGTGCTTGTGCTGAAGCTGTTTTCTCAAGCAGAGTCCTGGCCCCGTCCTCAGTCGCCACTAACAGTGGCAGGGAGCCTAGCACTCAGACATGTGAACAGTGCTGACAATTGTCAGAGAAGCCGAGCCCTGTCCCAACCGCAAATACAGGGTTTTGTTGTTTAAAGCCACTGAGATTTGGGAGTATTTTTTCCTGATGCAAAACTGGCCTATCCTGACTGGTACAGTTTAAATGCATTTTCTGCTTACAAAAGGAATGTGTGCTCATTGTTCAAATATAGACATCACAAAAGTACAGAGTATAGAAAAATGGAAGTCCCATGCATTCCCACCCCTAGAGACTACAAATGTTGTTTGGTATGCATGCTTCCATATGTATACAGATGGATGGATGGATGGATGAAGAGATGGATGGATGGGTGGACTAGATGGACAGACATTGTTTTAACAAAAACATAAATGGAATAATAAACTATAGGCTCTTTTGAGACCTGCTTTTTCCATTCAACAGAGCTTGGGCAGCTTTCAAAGTCATTTCTTGGTGTCCTTCTCTGGAGGTCACTGTTGTGAAGATGAAGAGACTCGTGGGTATGACATCACCCCTCTGCCCGAGCTTTCTGTTCCCTAGAGGGGGCTGCTCTCTGAAGTCCAACCTTTGCAAGTTCCATGAAGGAGCACATCTGCAGGAGGGGCCCCTCTGCCTGGAAGGTGGCCTCTCCCCCAGCACAGAGGCTTTTCTGAAAAGCAGAAGGCACAGAGGCAGGCAGGGCCCCAGCTCCTTAACTGCATTAGGGTTCAGCTCCCTAAGAGCATTAGGGTGATCAGAGGGGCTGCAATGAAACTGAGGAGGAAAGGGAGGCTTTCCATCACCAAACTTCAAAGGGGAGGCAGGTCCGCCCACTCCAGTGAAATCAGGCTCCTGCTGTAGGAGGAAAGCGTTGAGGTGCTAGGCTTGCATGAGGGAAGGCTTCAGAAAGAACTCTTCTATTGGGTACCAAAAGTCTAGCTCACCAAAAAGAAATATTGATAACCAACATCTATGAGGCACTACTATATTCCAGGTACTTTTCTAGAGGTTCATATGCAACCATCATTTTATTATAATCCACTACCACCAATTTAAAGAGAGATGAAGTGACTTGCCCAAGGTCCCACAAATCCCAACTTCTCCCTAAGATATTTGACACTCCTCTCCCAACCCCCAAACCAGGATTTGAACCCCAGTGGGCCATTCTAGCACCCTGCTTTTTCCGGTGTTGCATCCTTTTTTTTTTTTAAAGATTTATTTTATTGTTTTTGACAGAGACAGAGAGAGACAGAGAGAAAGTGTGGAGGGGGCAGAGCAGTCTCCATAGTTGAACTTCATCAGTTTTCAACATGGTTTTGATCCACACAGGTGGGCGGGAACTGGACTGGGGGCCTCCAGCATGATAGGCATGCCCCCTAGAGCCAGGGGCAAGAACCAAACTGGGGGCCTCCTGCATAGGAAGCACACCCCAGTTCAGCATATGGATCCACACGGGCCAGGGCTGGGATTCGATCTTTGGTCCCCAGGGCTGCAAAGCGAGTGCTTAACCCACTGAGCCATCCCGGCTTCCCCTGGTGTTGCATCCTTAATCCTCATTGTACCTGCTCTCAGAGTCAATATTCTGCAAATCCCAGCTTACTTAGTGCTGCGTGAATGAAGGCCTGGTTCTGGTCTAATGCAGCCCTGTCCTTGATCCCATCCTCTCTCAGCCGGCCTCATGAGGTCTTCCCTGCCCATCGACAGCGAGACCATGATGAGTTGAGAGAGTGTTGAAAGGCAGGTTGTGTTACACAATGCAGATATTCATTAAGCACCTACTACACATTCAGCCCTGTACTTGAATCAACTTTGAAAAGTAAAAGCACTCAATAAATAGAACTATTTCTGTTAGAGAGGTACAGGATGAGACTTAATTACTGCATTATGGAGTCTTTTATGGAAACAAAATTGAAAGCTAACATTAAGGCAGGAATCAAAAGGGAAAATAAAAGAGAAGGTAGATGCAGCTGGGACACATGACTTACAGGAAAGTCTATCAGACACAGTGATACCAAAACAGCCTTCGCTCACGCACTCAACACATATTATTCAGCACCTACCACAGGGCAGGCCCACGTGACTATGGGGAAATCATGGTGAACACTAGATACCTTAACAAGCTTACACACTAGTGCGGGAGAGAAAGTAATAAAAAGAAATTGAAGGAAGATTATTTTAGGTAGGAACACATTAAAATCAGAGTAAAGGATGAGAAGGAACCAGTTGTGCAAAGATCCCAGGGGAAAGCTATCAGAAGAAATAACAAGTTCAAAGGCCCTGAGGTAGGAAAGAACTTGGCACAGCCAAGGAACAGAAAAGAGGCCAGTGTGCCTGGACTGGGGAGTGAGAGAGGAAAAGTGATAGAGATGAGACTGGAACCAGGTTATGCAGGGCCTCGAAGAGTTTGGGAAGAAAGTGGATTTACTCTAAGTGAGACAGGAAGCCAGGGGAAGCATTTGGAGGCTGTGTATGCATGACCTGATATGTTCTGTGTTGATCTTGTACCCTGGACACTTGGTTGAACTTGTTTATCAGTTCTAGGAGGTTGTTTTGTTTCTGTATTGTAGATTCCTTGAAGAATCTGCAAGTAGGGAAATTTTATGTCTTCATTTCTCATCTATATGCCCTTTTTTTTTTAGATTTGTTTTCATTGTTTGAGAGAAGGTAAGAGAGAAAGAGAGAGAAGGGGGAGGGCCCAGAGCAGTCTCCATAGTTGCACATCATTAGTTGTGACATAGTTTCATTCCACACAGGTGGATGTAGGGCAGGAACCGAACTGAAGGCCTCCCGCATGGGAAGTGAGAACTTTCGCTGCCATCCTGGTGGTTACCAGTTTTGCCACGCTTCAGTATATGGGTTTGCATAGGATGGGCCAGGAATTGAACCCCAGACCTCGCAATTTCGAGGCAAGTGCTCAACCACTGAGCCATACTGGCATCCTCCATCTACACGCCTTTTATATATTTTTCTTGTCTCATTGCAATGATTAAAACATTCCAAATTAGAGCAAACATTCTTGCCTATGCCCAGTCTTACAGGGAAAACATTTTATCAAGTCTGATGTTAGCTGTAGGAATTTTTTAAATGTTCTTTACCAAACTGAGTTGTTCCTAGTTTGCTGAGTTGTTGTTTGTTTTTAATCATGAATGGTTGTTGAAGTTTGTCAAATGTTTTTCTTTGTCAATAGATATGATTGTATGATTCTTCTTCTTTAGCCTTGATATAATAGATTACGAGATTAATTTTCAAATGTTGAGCCAGCCTCGCATATCTGATAAAAAGGGTAAGTTCCTCTTGGTCATGGCATATAATTATTTTTATATACTGTGGGTTTGGTTGCTAATACAGTCGACTCTCAGTTAACTGGCACCCAAGGGGATTGGTAGATGCTGAATAAAAGTGGACTCTCTGTTAACCAGAACTCAAGCAACTGTCACTCTCAAGCAACCGACAAAAAAAGGAGTGGGGGGGGGGCATATTTTGGCTTTGGGAGAAGACCCTACTCCATCCCACTCCCAAGACTGTCCCCAGCTTGACAGCACCCTTGTTCATTATCCCTACTGCACTGTGGTTTCCAGTGTCCGCTAAGTGGACACAAGTTCTTCTTATTGCTTCCACAGCATCCTCATCTTGGACAGTTGCCAACGCTGACTCAGAGGCCTCAGACTAACCCCAGAGGGGAGAGGAGGCCTTCTGATTCCAAGAAGGGACAGACAGGCCACCAGGAGGTGTGGAAACATGCCCACTCCAAACACACAGCTGACACTGAGGACCCAGTCTGCTCCTCAGCTGCCCCTCCACATCCATGAGTGACCGCGGCCCTACCTGCAAGGGCCCCCTGCACCAGAGGCAGGGCATCAGGCAGGCAAGATGTGTCTTTCAAATGCTAAGGACACACAGAGCTGCTGCCCACAGGGGACAGAGGCGCAAGGAGACACGAGTGAGGTTTCCAAAAGTCACACCCACTCCCTGGGCGGATGGAGGGAAGGGGTGAGGAACGTCTAACCAGGGCCTGTAATGAGGTAAATGCGGTGATAGCCATTCTGCTATCATGCAAAGAATAAGACAGCTGTCATTGTCCTGACGCAGACCAATTTCTAACATGTATTGATTGCTAAGTGAAAAAGGCAAGTTGCAAAATAGTGCATTCACTCTAGTCCCCTTATCAGTTATGAAGGAGCTCTGGACTTGGACCCACAGTCCCAACCCGTTCTTTCTTGCTGTGTGACCTCAGGAAAGTTACATATGCTCTCTCTCTCTGTCTCAGTTTCCTCATCTAAAAAAAGAGACACTATCAGTACTGACCGTTCAGGGTTGTAATGATTTTATACTTGCAAAGTGCCTGCTCATGGTGGTGCACTGTCAATGCTGCTGACATAAAATATATTAATGTTCACCTTGGCATAGCAAGTATCTCTAGAACTGGTAATGGTCATTAGAAAATGGGAGCTGACCCTGTGGATAACTCAGGTGAGACGGGCCCTCCCAGACCCAGCTATTCCAGGGGCACGCTGTCCTGACGGAACCAGAAAATGCGTGTCCAAAAGAGTACATCTGCCTGACCCCAGACTAAAACCAAGACGTCAGCATTCAACTGACTGTTGCAAAGCTACTACTGTTTACCCCATGTGGCCAGCATTGGGTCCCTTCTCTCCCCCTTCATCTGCTAAGTGCCATCGGCTAAAGAAAAGTAACCCTGTGGGCTGAAGCAAAGCAGGAAGTGGGGAAAGAACACGGGGCCTTATTGACATCTGCTGCATCACCCTGCACATTGTAAGGTGGTTGCCTGCTTACACACCTGCCTCCCCTGAGAGACTGTGGGCTCCCCAAGGACCAGATCCAAGTCTTAACTCTCTTATCCTTCCCAAATACTGGATGCTATGAGGATTAAATGAGATGACGCGCAGAAAACCCTCAGCATGGAGCCAGGAGGGCTAAGTGCCCAGCAAACCGGGGCTCTCCTGTTACTACTCACCTGTTCATGCCCATGGCCAGGCCCAGAACAGGTGTTCATGAGGAAACGCTGAAGTGAGCTGAAAGGCAGGCTGTGAGAAACTGATACACACAGACAATGGCCAGACCAACTCTAAAAATAGAACTCTAACCCCCAACCGGTCCAGAAAATCAGCCCACTAGGTACAGTCACTAGCCCAGGAAGCAGTCTGCTGTACGTCAGCTTTGTGGGAAATCAGACTGCTATTTCTCCCGACAATCTGGGAAGCCAAACAAACCCCCTGTAGCCATCAACCCCAAATGGCCGGGACTTTATTCCTGAGTTTCCCTAATTTTTGTCCCTACTTTCAACCAGGGAAAGCCAAATAGGCACCCTAATCACTCACACAGATGACCCAGGGCTAGCTGGCCGCCTCCAGCTCCCCCAGGCCAATGGCCGGCCATCAGCGCACATCTGACATTGCCCCAGACTTCTCTGCCTGCCCGAGTCTTTGCCAAGTGCAAGTGCAGTGACTGACCCCCTTGCCGGAGCAGCCCTGAATAAACAGCCAGTTTTCGTTAGGGTGGTCCTTGCTGTTGCCCACGGGAGTGTCTCGCACACCCCTAGGCTGGCAGGCCCAGGACACACTCTGTGAAAAGAACTGAAGGGCTCGCATCAAGAGGAAGTGGGGAGATGAGAACACACGAGAAGAGGGCACAGAAGAGCCACAGCTGGACACTGGGACCCACCTGCCCTTTGGACTGATTCCATTAGTGCCACCGTCCTGCTCAGGTCTGGCTTTTTCCTGCCATAAAACGGAAGAAGTACATCAAGGGGACAGACTCCTTTAAAGAGGACCCAGCTCGAGGGGCCCATGAGCCCTGCAGAAGACAGTCCCCGGGGCACTCACAGGAGACAACTTGGCAGCCAGGGGGTCCGCAGATGGCTCTCTCCCCAGCACCAAGGCAGCCACCCCCACCCCCACCCCCTCCACTGTGAGGGGCTCAGCAGAGCCTGTTCAAGCCTCCTCTTCACACATAAAAGGAGAGGGTTTTCTATTGGAGAAACCACAACAAAGTCTGGGGCCCAGTGCCATCCATTGCTATGGAAGCCAGGTAGGTCCTCAGCTCCAGCCCCTCCCTGCCCCTGGTCACCATCTCCATGCAACCCAATTACTGGGCACACGACAGCCCTCCCTTTGTAATGGGAGGTGCATGAGGGTATCAGCAACCGCCGGCAGCACAAGTGTTCAAACTGCATCCTTCAACTGGAAGGCTACGATGTTACGTGTATTTGCGCAGCCGAGGCACAAAGGCACGCAGCTCTAAGCACATTTCTCTGACACTTGTCTTGGGGCCCCTGGAGAGTCCTCTTCCCCATCCCACAAGGCACTGCCAAATAGCAAGTCCTGTGAAATCCCTGGCGCCCACACCCCTGCCCGCACCCCTCTCAGGAAGCTCGTTCCTCTTGCCAGCAGGCCACACCTTCTGTCCACACCCATATCCACTGCACTTGCAGCCTGTTCCGCAACCCCGGACGCCTTCAGGGAGAAGCCTGGCCTACCGGTCTTTGTTTCTGGGCCTCCAGACACGGGTCTGGAACCTGGCAGGTGCTCAAGGGAAGGTCAAATGAAGGAAAGCACAAATTAACCCTTCTATTACCCAAAGGATGCCCCCTGCCTGCCTGTGCCCCTCCCAAGGGTCCAGCCACCCTCCACTTCCATTTTCTATCTTTCTATCCTTCTCTGGAAAACAAACAGTTAATTCCCATTGGCTGGATACCCCTCTGGGGGACCCTTGAGCTAAACACAGGTGGCCTAGAAAGGCAGCCCTGGCCTGTGAAGTAGGCAACCAGGGTGTGTACTGTCCTGAGACTCTGCACAAGTCCCGTCTCTCCCTGACCTTCCTTCTCCATCCATGAAATAAGGTGGCAGAGATAACTCAAATATTTGATGGGAGATTCTCCCAACAGGTGGCCCATGGCCTAAATCGAGTATTTTATTACTTCAACATTATGTAAAAATTGGTAAAATTCACATAAAAATCCATATTTCCAGCTTCTACTGAAAAAAAAACAAACAATCAGAACAATTTTGGGGCATATCTGGCAAAATGCAGAGCAGGGCAAGTACTAGTTTGCCTGTCACCACCACTCCTGCTTGTCATATGCCCGATCTGACTCACTCATTACTTTCATGCCAGTCACGTAGGCATTTGTGTTACACCCCCTGAGCCATGGTCTCAACCTTGGCTGCCAGCACTTCAGAATGATGGGTGGGCTTCAACCGATTCCCAGGCCCAGGTCCAGGAGCAGATATTCTGATTCAACTCGTCTTGGGATAGAGCTGAGGCACCTGTGTTTGTAGAAAAGCTCCTCAAACAATTCTAGTTCCAGCCAGGGCCAAGGGCCTGCTGGCTGTGAGGACCTATCTCCCCTGTATAAAGAAGAGCCACCAGGAAAGGAAGGACGGGAAAGCAGACCAGGTTAAAAGTGTCCACAGGCACCTTTGGGGAGACAAGTTTTGCCCTGGGATCCCCCTTGCACCCCACCCCACCCAGCCACACACACACCCCAGGCCTAAGCACTTTAGCTTTTGAGTCACAAATGCAATGAGCTCTGTGAGCTTCACTCAGCAATGACTACACAAACCAATCCCTCCTTGCCCTTGAGTGAGCACCTAGCCAGTGGTCTTTCCAGGTCTTGCCTATAGCTCCCTCCTGAGCCAGGTACAAGCTACTTCCTGTCTCTGGACCAGGTGTGCCAATTCACGCATCCCTCTCCCCTCTGCAATGCCCATGCCTCCTCTAGGAAGCCCCAAACCAGCCGTAGGAGAGACGCTTGCTCGAGTTCCTCCTGTTCCATCGCATGTTTCATATTGGTTTCTCTCACAGGCTCTTAGACCCTTTACATGCCCCTACCAGACACAGAACTCCAGACGGCCACAAGGTGCTGCCAACTGTGCCCTCCCCACCTCTCCTGCCCCACCATTTTGCAAACACATGCCCAGTGCCCAGGCCGCAGCTCCATCCCATGTGTTGCTGCATGGCACTGAACTCTCACAGAAGGACAGAGGGAATACTCTGTAGAGAGGGGACCCAGCAGTGGCTACTTCATCCTGCTCGTCCATCGGAGGAGTCATTTCCAAAGAACCTGTAATGCCCACCTGCTGGGCTCCTGCCCATCCCTCTCCAAGCACCCTTGACTTGCTTAGTGTGTGCCCAGCCGAGGAAACGTCAACATCTCTAGCATACGTCAATGCCGAGCTGAGAAAGCAGCACAGGAAAACAATGCTAGATCGAGGCGCTCGTTCAAGGCCACTGAGAAGTAACTACTCCTGGGCCTCAGGACCCCAAACACCCCGCTGGTCTGTTCGGAACAAGAGAATCACTCCAGGAACCACACCCTGGAGCACTAGTCAGTCTGATTACCAGCCAGGAAGAGGCAGGAGCAACACAGATTTCAGGTGCAGGGAAGGCACAGGTGCCTTCTTAAGGCCTCCCCCAGGGAGTAAATCCCCAGGTGCAGCTGACTGGGGACTGGCCCTGGTTACACGCCCCAGCAGGGTCAGAGCCTGAAGGGTGAGAGCGAGCCATGTCACCCCTCTGGCCTGAACTAACGAGAGCCTACCTCGGAGCTGGCAGAATGTAGTCATGAACTTGCTGGTGAGGGACTTGAGCTCGTTGTTGGCCAGTGTGATGAGGTGGATCTGGTCGGTGACATTCCGCAGGACCTTGTAAATGCCAATGGGGAAAGAAACCAGCTTGCACTCGGCCAGATCTGCAGCCAAAGAACAAAGACAGACCAGAGTGAGGGGCCACAGCTGCCCAAGGTCTTGCCCCAGACCGCATGGACTGGAGCCCACCTCTCCCCCAGACTCTGTGTTCCCCCACCTGTCTCCCACAAGGCCAGGCTCAAAACCCTGGCCTCCCTCTTCCAAGAGCTTCCTGACCATTCATCACACTTGCCCCTACTTCACACTCTGAACCTTAAGGTTTATTCCAGAACTGTCTCAGTTCTGGAATAAACCACAGCCTACTAGCTGGAATGTTGAGGCCCTATAGAATCCATAAGTCCCTCTAGCATCAGTAAAGGCTCAACGGCGAAGCTGCATTCTTATGAGTACTTTATAATAGTCTACTTCTTCAAAACAGGCCATTCTCGTAGACTTTGTGCTCCAACCTTCTTCCCCGTCCTGTCACTCAGAAGGCCAGAGGCAGCAGGGGAGCCTCTGTGCAGACCAGCCCTGCAGTTCCTCAAAAGCTTAAGCCTAGAGTTACCATATGACCCAGCATTTCCACTCCGAGTGTATAGCCCAGAGAAACAAAGCCACGTGTCCACATTACACATGGATGTTCATAGCAGTATTATTCATAATAATCAAAACAGGGAAACAACCCAAATGTCCATCAACTGATGAATGGCTAAGCAAAATGTGAGATCTCCATAAGGAATATGGTTGGCAATGAAAAGAAATGACATACCAATATATGCTACAACACTGATAGACCTTGAAAACATGCTAAGTGGGAAGCCGGGATGGCTCAGCGAGTTGAGTGCTTGCTTTACAGCCCCGGGGACCGAGGATCGAGTCCTGGCCCCGGCCCATGGGGACCCATATGCTGAACTGGGGTGTGTTTCCCATGTGGGAAGGTCCCCAGTTCTTACCCCCAGGTTTGGCCCCTGGCTCGAGGGGGCATGCTTCCCATGCAGGAGACCCCCAGCCCAGTTCCCGCCCTGTGTGGCCCCTGTCCACCTGTGTGGAATGAAACCATGTTGAAAACTGATGACTATGTATATGTATAACTATGGAGACTACTCTGGGCCCTCCCCCTTCTCTTTGTCTCTCTCTGTCTCTGTGAAAAACAATAAAATAAACCTTTAAAAAAAAAAAGAAAACATGCTATGTGAAATAAGCCAGTGAAAAAAGACCATATATTACATGAGGCCATTTATATGTAATGTCCAGAATAGGAGAATGTAAGAAACAGAAGGCACATGTTTCTTAGGATGGAGGCCTGGGGAGGGTTGTGGGATGGCCACTGAGGGGTGAAGGTTACTTTGTGGGGCTAATGCAAATGCTCTAAAAATTGACTGTGGTGATTACACAGAGATGAGGCTGCCCAGCTCATTCACCTAAGTCACGTAAGTTCCCCAACCCTCAGTTTCTTCATCTATAAAATGGGGGCATCATCATCCACCTAGCAGGGCTATCAGGAAAATTAAATGTAATAAAAAGTACTTGGTAGGAATACAGCGGGGATGCTACAGAAGATACTTTTTATAAAACGTGCCCCCAGTGCTGGTTGATGATCAACCCCCCAACCCCTGAACCCAAGAGCACTCACCGACTTAAAAAAAAACTGCCCCATCTCTCTCTCAAAAACTCTTGTCTTTTCCCCAAAGAGGCCAGGGTCCCTGAGGCCTCTAAGCCATTGAAGATCATTCCAAATTAAATAGGCAAAAATAATAGTATTCCTATATGGGCAGCAAGAAAAGATAGTTTACAAAGATCCTATTTTGAACAGCAACAATAATGCAGAGTCTATATAAATAATCGGAATTGAAGCCCCCTCCCTCATCTGCATCACAGAATTTCTATTGTTGTGCCACCACCAGCTCAACGGTCACCTCCTCCAAGAAGCCCTCTCTGACTGCTATATAACCAGTTAGATGTTCCAGCCTCTGAGTCTCGAATGAAGCCTCTTCATCCTGTATTGTATTTTAACTCCTGTTTGTGTCTGCTTTCCCAGTGGCCTGGGAAGACCCCACAGAGCACAGTACCAGCAGAGTTCTGGGCAGGGCAGGGGTTATCAGTGACCTCACTCAGCTGGTTCAAGGAAAGAAAGGAGACAGGTGGGATAAGAACAAAACCAGATGACTGAGGATCCACAGGGGTCTTGTGTAGGGTATCCTATAGGTGTGTTTACTGCCTCCTCCGGTCCAGGGTTGTGCTAGGTGACCCCAGCCTTGGATGCTGTCTAATATCAGGCACCACCAGCTCTTGTATCAGCAGGTGGCATTGGCAGAAACAAGTGTGAAGTCCTACAGGGGAAAAAATACCCAAAAGCCAGTCTGTCAGTAGAGATCAGGGCTGGACCAGCTCTGTAAGCTCAAAGTTCGGGGCTGGCTGGGGATTCTACAACATAAGGAGCAAACACTCCCAGAGTCCCCTAGTGCTCTGTGGCAGAAGCACAAAAGCCTAAAAAGGGGTCTTTGTTGTGGTTATAAATTATATCAGCCCCTTTGGGTGGAAGTGACAGATCTCCCACAAGCTGGACCAACATCAAGGAAAATGTCAGAAGCTTTCCTTTTAAAACAAAAAGCATAAAAGGATGCCTTCCATCATCAGCATCCCTGAATATGGTCTTAGAAATTCTGGCCAAAGAAATAGAAAACAAACATTAGAATCAGGCAAAATTATTATTATGTGCATATGAAATTACTGCATAACCTCAAAATCCAAAGCTATCTCACAATGCAAATTAAAAAGATCTCAGCAAAATGGTTGAGTGAAATAAGCATGCAAAATTCAGTAATATTCCTATATGCCAGCAATAAAAATATAGTTCTTAAGGATCCTATTCTGAAGAGCAACTATAATGTAAAATATATAGAGAAAGTCATAATGAAAAATACATTTGAACAATATTAAGAAAAATAGAAAAGTTCACAAAGATGTTTTTGAAAATGGATTTGTATGTGAAGCTCTAACATGTTCACTGATGACAAGTCAAAATGTTGAAGTGATGTTGATATGTTAAAGAAATTGATTTATACATTGTTTAAAGTAATCCCTACTCCAACGCCAAAATGTTTTTTGTTTGTTTTTTTTGTGTGTGTGTTTTTTAACTTGATGAAATGGTTTTAAATTTCAGCTGGAGGAATAGAAAGCATGACTCTCTAAAAGAGAAAAAGATGGGGTGATAACCAATATTATTAGTCTATAATAATTAAACAGAGGGCAACAGGGAACACAGATCATAGAAAGAAAGTATACAGCCAATAAAATTTAGTCCATAAGTAATATGTCATAATTTAATAAATGTTAAAGGAGGCCTCACAAATAAATAGGGGAAGGGAAGGATTAATAACTCATGTTAAAATAACCAGTTAACAATTTGGGGGCAGGGGAGAGATTCTTAATTAACCTAAAAAAATCAAAATAAACTCTAGATAGAATTACACCTTAAATATTTTTTGAAATCAAACAAAAAAATCAGAAGTAAACAGAATTTAACATTTATATAACCTCTTACATGCGGATGACTTTCTAAAGCTAGGAGCTATAAAGGAACAGATCAACAAACTTAACTGTATAAACAAATATAAAACACCTAGATGCTTCAAAAAATAAGGGAAGCAACAGATTATGAAAAAGGAGATATGCTCAATATAATTCAATAAAAAAGTTAAGACCACCAAGAGAGATGAGGAAAAAACATAAGATAGTCACAAGGGAGAACATATAATCAATAAATAAACATACAGCTTCTCATATATTTGCCAAACTGCTTTCTAGAATATATATATACGTGTGTGTGTGTGTATATATATATATATATATATATATATATGTATATATATATATATATATATACGTGTGTGTGTATATATATATATATATATATACGTATATATATTTTTTTATTTTTTATTTTTTCTGAGTAACAAATAAGAGAATCAATTTTTAAAATTCTTTGTTAATATGACCATGGGAAATGGTATCCCTTACTTTAATTTGCAATTCTTTCAATAATGAGATGGACTATCTTTCATAGTTAATTAACCATTTTTATTTCCTATGTGGAAAATCTGTTCATGTCTCTTGCTGTTTTTCTACTTAGAGTTCTGACATTGTTTCTCCCCCAAATGTTGGTAAAGCTCCTTAAATATCATTATCCATCTATGTCTATTTATTATTTTCCTTGTTTAATAGTTCTATAGCATATAACTATTTTTTTAAGCAGAATATAAAAATTACATACACATTGTAATTCCAGCTAGGTAAAAAAGTATGCGTGCCTGACAGAAAAGAAAAGACAGAAAATAACCAGAATGTCAAACAGTTATTACCAAAAAATTGAGCAATTTCTTACTATTGAGAGGCCCACTGTTTGCTTATTCTAAATAAACTAAGTTAAGTACCATTACATGGTTATAAAATATATTTTTCAAGTCTGAGTATACCAGGGCTATCCTCAAAGAATCCAGCCATGTAATATGAAAAACAGAGACATCCAGGGCTGGATTTTTTCCAGACAGCTTTCAAATATAATGATGCTTTACTTTTAAAATAAAAAAGAATCAATTTAACATAAAAATAGATTTTATTGGAAAAAATAACCTGGCAAATTCAAGGATAAACTGAGGGCAGCTAGTTCCTAACGAATAAGAGAAATAGAGAAAAGCAGACCCATGAAAGAGAGATAACAACTCTCTGTATTCAACTTGGAGCAGAAATTATAAGATGGAACTTTCAGGACTCAGGCACCACTAAGAATCATACAGTGATCGTAGTGACTGAACGCCATAAGCCATGCAGGTTATTTCTAAGTGTCTTCCAAGCAGCTGCTGCCCCAAGTAGATCAGCCCAGAAATGCCCAGCCCACAGCCTCATTTCAATCACTTGAGATGTCCACACAGCACTCCAACCTTACAGCATCCCAGTCTTCCAGCCTCCAATTCAGGCAACACAAGCTCTCTGCAGCCTTTTGGCCAATGATAAGTCACAGCAGCCTCTGGCCCCAACCTGCAGGGTGCCGAGGGCTGGCATGCATCCACACATGCTGCTTTCATTCATTCTCCAACAGCTATTGAGTCTTTACTGTGTGCCAGGCACTATTCCACATTATACCCTGTGACTTCTCTATGACTTCTTTTGTTCTTGGGAACACCATCTGTTCCTTCTGCCCTTTGACCCCAGAACTACCTGCTCAGAGGCCGGTGTGCATGTGAGAGGAGTAACTATGAAACTCCTGCTCAGAAGAGTGGCTGCCATCGATGACAAAGGCCCTCGGGGATTCCTGTTTAGGGCCTTGCTAAGATAGGGTACAAACACTCTCCCTGCCACCCAGCACCAGAATGTGGACTCCAAACCCTGCTGAGGAGACAGGTCTATGATCTTGGTAACAATTCTCCCCAGTCCCTGGGACCAGAGAATGGAGATCCAGGACCCTAGATGTGCTAGAACAAATCTCCACCTTGCTGAGTCATCTTCACATCTGTGCACAAGGAGAAAAATATTTCACGTCCATTCCCTGGAGGGTGGGAATACGAACAACCATAAAAAGTACCACTTACTATTTTATTAGCGCTGGGTTGTAAGCACTATCCCCTCTGAACATGTAAGGAAACTATAATTAAGTGACTTGCCTAAGGTCACATGGCTAACTAGGGGAGTAAGATTTGGATGCAGAGCAAGCTGATCAGGAAGCCAAGGGTTCTTACCATCCTGTTGTCTTGCCCCCTTGAGTAAGAACATGCCCAGGGGCCTGTCTCTAGGTTGGGCCAGAGAAAGGGGAATCTATGCTGAGCACCTCCATCGAAAATCAGGGCCTTGGTTCTAAATTCCTATAGGCCTTTCCAGTTCAGAGCCCATGATTTGGGGGAAAGAGGCCCAGTGGCCTTCTTCATGAGCCAGTCACCCTTTGTTCTCAGGAAACTCTTCTCCAGGTCTTGGAGGATGGGTACCACCTATACACACTATATCTGTCTGCAACAGACGAAAGCCCCCTGAGCAGAGCCAAGTTCCATGCTGGGCCCAGAGAGCACTGCTTCCAGGGGACACAGCCAGGAGGTGGCTGGGGGCCAGGTCCCACTACGAAAGGAGGCATTCCATCCAGGAAAGAGAAGACCCAAGCTGGAGACAGGTAAGTCATCCTCAAGGAGCCATGAGAAGTCATCAGGAAGAGGGTCCCATTCTCTGTGGGACTCAGAATGCTGGGATAGTCATGAGAAAGGCTTCCCTGTGAGGAAATGAGTACCACCTCATGGGGTGTAATCAAGCAGGTCACCACAGAGAGGATTCCTGGACCAGATGGAGGCCGGGTGACCTCAAAGGTCTCACTCAACTGAGTAAAACAAACACAGCTAACGTCACTGAGTATTTACTGTGGGCCAGGCACGGTACCAGGCACTTTTTATGCATTAACTCATAAAATTCCCATAAGAACCATGAATTACCATCATAGGAAGAAAATGAGGCCTATGATGATAGATAAATTGTCCAAGGTCATTTTGGTAAGATGATGGAACACAAAGAATCTGAATGCAACTCGTCCTGGTTTATCTCGGATGTTCCCAATTTTAGCACTCACATATAATTGTAGACCCCCTCCTCAGCCTAAAAGCTTCACATATGATTGTAGACCCCTCCTCAGTCCCAGACAACTCAGAAGTGTTGGTCAGGCTGCATTCAGGCTGGATGCTGACGAGTGAGATGACTAGGACCAGAGAGGAGGGAAGGACTCCACTTCTGAGCCCTGCCTTCTCCTCCACTTTCCCGGAGCCTTGTCCTGGCTCCAACAGCCCCCCAGAGAGGGAGGTTCTGGCACCAGAATTATTTCATGCTACTTGGTGGTGCATGCATGCCCACAGACCCCAACAGGGGCTCAAGAGTACTGGTAACCAGGCGCAACACCAACACGTGGACAACAGCTGGACTCAAGCGCACCTTCCCCCAGCACCCCCAGCTGCCGACACCTGAGCTGCAGTAGAGAACAGAGATCCTTAGGGAAAGTCACTGTAATGAACACAAGGCATAATTATCATAATTATAATTATTATCACAAGAAGGCCAAACTGCATCTCCTCAAACCTCTAATTAAGACAGTACACTGGGTTAATAAAAAAGCTTTTGATTGAATGCATGAGCCCTTCATTAAAGGTTATCTTATTAATTCTAGTGAATGTCTGATGAAAGTAACTGGTGGCAGAACCTGGGCAAACAAGCAAACCCCATGAGGTAAACAGAACATTCAGAAGGAAGTAAGGAAGGAACTCACACTGTTTCTTAGAAACACAGAACTCTGACCCCTGCTGAGTCCCTGCTGAGAAGTGGGCCTGGTGACAGGGTCTGGCAGGGGGAAGGGGAGAGGGTCACAGAGTCCCTGCAAACTGAGTCACAGAAAGCAAGTGTCGGGGATGTAGGCTGGTGGGTACTTGGGCTCAGTGCCTGACCAAGAAACAACGCTTCTAAGGAGGAATCCAGCCAGTGTGGCCTGGTCCCACCCACAATGACTTTTTTTTTTTTTTTCTCACAAAATGTCTTATTTCACCAGATCTCAGAGTTATGAGACTACAGGTCATTTAGCCCATGTCTTCCAAATTTCCCAGTAGAATCTCCTGGGGATCCTGCCAGGGTGAGGCTTCCTATGTGCCTGAGACTTTTCCAAGCATTGCCAAATCTTACGGTATCTAGTTTCACAACCCCACGAAGTAGGTGCTGTTATGTTCATCCGATTTTATCATTGTGGAAACCGAGGCATAATGGGCAAATAGAAGAGTTGTAATTCGAACGCAGGCTGCCTGCCTGCCCTACCCTGAGAGAGAGCTCACTTTAACAGGATAAGGCGTGGGACTGTGCAAGGGCACCAGAACAGAGAAGCCGAGTGCAATGAGGCTCTGATTCAGGGAGGCTGATGTAGAGGAAAAAGAATTTTCTGGAACAAGGAAATGAAAAGTTATACCTGGGCCTGCTGGGCAGAGCCAGCACCCCTCCAGAAGATAATACTCCTAGCACCTCCAGGTATATTCAAGAGCTTAACACTGGGAGTTGGCATCCTGGCATAAGAAACAGAACTGTAAATAGCTGGGCCTCTGTGACTCAGGCTGCCAGTCTCTGAAATGTCACTTGATCCCCAAAGCTTGAGGTGCAGGATGCAGAGAGTGAGCCAAACCAGTCATCAAAGACCTTGGAGAGGCCTGGGCAGGCCAAGTTCTTCTATAATACAAGGTTAACAGCAGCCAACACTGACTAAGGATCATCTCTTTTAATCCTAACAACAACCTCTGAGGGAGGGCATTATTATCACTCTGTTTTACAGATAAGGCAAGTAAGGCCCAGAGATGTTAAGAATTTGCTCAAGGTTACACAGTAAGTAAGTAAGTAAGTGGCTTGATTTCCTCCAGGGGGTGCTGGCTTGCAGAGCTAATCTGCAGACCTGAATTCTGATCTGCTGCATCAGATTCTAATAGGGCCTTAGCTCCTCGTGAGTATAGAATAGAGAATAAGCTCTCCAAGTGTGGAATGTACAAAACAGGCAACTACAGACCATAATTCTCAAACCCTAATGTGCTCACAAATCACCTGAAGATCTTATTAGGGTGCAGGTTCTGATTTAGCAGGTCTGGGGTGGAGCCAAGGAACCTGCATTTCTAACCAACTCCTCAGGGATGCTGATGCTGCCGGTCTTCAGACCACACTCTGAAAAGCAGGACTTAGATGGTGATCACTGTACCAATGACAATGAGCCACATGGTGAGAGAGTCCCATTTCAAAGGCACAGTCCAGAACTGGTTCTCATCCCTCTAGTCCTGCCTCCATCCCCCTTTTCAATGCAGAAGCAGATTCAAGCCCAATGTATCATACACCTAAGACTTCATAACACTGCTTTGTTTTCATATTTATTTTTATGGCTATCAGGTATTAATGAAAAGTTATGTCAATTTTTTGTTTATAGTAATGCTACTATAAAGTTCCTTTTAAATTTTATTAAAGCTAAATTCATGTAAAGTAAAATGTTAAGTTACAATAATCAGAGCTAATATTTTTATAACACTGGCCACCATTCTAAACATTGGGGAGTGGGGGAGGGTATCACACAATCTTCATCCTGACAACAAACTCTAGGAAGAACCTTTTAGAGATGAGAAAATTGAGACTTAACTCAGATCAGACTTAACTTGATCAGAGAGATTAAGCAACTTGCCCAAGATCACACAGCTAGTGAGTGGCAAGCCAGGCTTCAAACCAGGGCAGCCAGACTTCACGAGTTGACCGCGTTATTTCCCCTCTGAATGAGAGTACAGCTGGCCCTCTGATATAGCAAAAACCATGAACATCACGTGCACCTGGTCAGAGAGAGGCAAATACTTGTTCCTTGCAGGCAGGAACAGTGTCTTTCACCTTGCATCCTTCCCAACACCCCCAAGTGCCCCGCACCATGCCCAACTCAACAGGAGAAGCCAGTGCACATCCCAGCATAAATTTCCCTGGTCTGACTTGCTGGGCAGAGAGAAGTCTTGGCACTGACTTGGCTGTAGCCTTGCTACAGCTGAGGCTGCTGGCCACAGAGCATGAGCCCCAGTGTACGTGTGGGCATCTCCAGAGGTGAAGAGATGCCAGACAGCTCAATTAGCCTGGAGCCCACTTCTGTGCAAGGCCAAGGATGACAGCAGGGGAGACAACACTTAGTCAACAAAAGCAGTGCCCCGGGCACAATCGAGCTGCACAGTTATTGACTGATTGATTGGATTTTTACAACACCTCTTCTCTTGCTGGAATAATCCTTCAGGACTTGACATAATAAGGAATACAGTTCTGTAAGGAATGTTTCCTCTGAGCAGTAATTGGGCTTCCTGAGGCTATAGCTGGCTGACTGAATGGACTCAGGAAGTCAAAGCAACGCTTCCGAGCGGCTGACCCAGCTCAATGCCAGTGGCTAGACAACGGCCGCACGACCCATGCCATCTACCTACCGGTGTTTGAGCTCACTCACCACTCGGACTTGGCTCATGACCTTCCCAGAGTCTGAAACCCCCTTCCCTTCCTTCTTTGCCCCCACAAATCCTCCTACCAGCCCAGACCCACCTCCACCAGGCAGGGTGCCCCAATCACCTCACCTCCAGCCTCAGGACACCTGCCTTGTGCTTGTCATGGACATCTTCTCCCAACTGGCCAGTATCGGCAGACTTGCCCCAGGATCCGTGAGCGGTGACCTTCACTAGAGGAGCGTGCGCCCTCCTGCTGCATACCCTTCAGGGCCAGCACAGAGCCGGCCAACACTTCCGATCTGAACTATACTGCTCCCCACTGGGAAGCTTACTCTTGGGGTCCCATTTGTAAAATGGGGGTACGCTCTTTGGTAATGCCCTCTGCGGTATGAAGAAAAGAATGAACTAATAAGATCTGTGTAGGGCGAGTTCACGCCAGAACCATGCTCTCTGTGGCAAAGACATGATTATTCTAATACGGCTTTGCTGTCATCCGAAACCAGCTTTAAAACCCTGGAATCCACCTTGACCATGACTGTCGTCATTTTATTACCGAGGAATCTCTCTCCCTGGCCCCATACCTTCCCCTTACACTTCCATCTTCATCACTTGAACCCCTCTTTCCATTCAAAAACCGTCAGGGCTCCAATGCCACCTGGCCTGAGCCCACCCTCTACAGCCTGGCATTCCCGCCGAGGGATCGGGGTCTGACCTCCCTTTTTAGATGTCTCACTTGAGAGGCCTCACTGACACTCCCACCCTCTGGCCAGGCCAGGCTGCTCATCGTTCTCTGAAAACTCCCTTTATTCCCCCGCTCTTAGCTGGCACTACTCGCTGAGCCTTAAAAACCTTCTCTCCCAGCAACACCATATCATAAGGTCTTATTTCAGTGCCGCCTCTTCACAAAGGCTTTGCTCATGCCCTCAACTGATGTCACTGCTCCTGCCCTTGAGCCCCACCGAGTGTCTCTGCGGCCCCTGCCAGGAGCCTGCCTGTCCAGTGCGTCTTACGTGAGAGTTATTAACATCTTTGTGTCACTCTTCCAGGCTGGGCAGAGAGCGCCTTGAGGGCTGGGATTAGGTCCCACTGATGCAGGTGGCGTGTTGCAGAGTGCATGTGTAGCCAGCAGACTCAAGTTCAAAGTCCAGCACGAGATCTGCTAGCCGTGATAATCCAGACAAACCACCACAGCTCACGGAGCCTCGGAGAAATTTCCCTTTCTATGAGTGATACAATAACACCACCTGTCCAGAGCTGTTGACAAAACCAGATGCAATCATTTGGCAGATATTGCCTAAGTACCGGGGCATACCAGCACTGCCTGGAGACACAGTCGTAGGCAAGACAGAGCCCCTGCCCTCAAAGAGCTTCCACTCTAGTGTGGGGAGAACAGCGGTGAACACAGAGACAAATACCTGCAAGAAAGTCAAACAGGGATACTTTCTCAAGAAGATAAAATGCTATAAGGAGAGAGCAGGTAACGGAGGCAGGGACAGGGGCACCCCTCACTAGGGTGGTCAAGGAGGCTTCTGGGAAGAAACGACATTTAATGGAGACAAGAATGAAGACATGGAGCAGGGCATGGAACAGTCTGGCCAAAGGATCACCCAGGCAGAAACTTCAGCAAATACACGGCCTAATGAGACACCTGCCAGAGCTCAATAATTAGCTCCCTCTCCTCTCACCTTCTCATCCTCTGCAGAGTGTTACATGGACACTACGCATGGTAAACACACATTTGCTGAAATGAGCTTGACAGCCTAAGGAATCCTGGGGATGAACTGGTGCATGACACAAATATGCATCTTAGCAAACCAAGGTCCACCAAGATGAGGCAGATGCCAATGAAAAGTCTCTGAAATTCAACCTCATCTAGAAGGTAATGACCTTCTGCAGCACCTATCTTTCAGAATAAACCACAATTTCCTAACCTCTATGGAAAGCAGAGGTCACTCATTTCACCATTGTATCACCACATTTAGAGCCCAGGGTTTGGCGGGAACTCCATTCCAGAATGGCTGTCCTTGCCGGGACCCTGCATCAGGTACCTGTGTCCCTGGCTGCCTCATCAGCCAGAGCCCTGCTTGTGTTTCTGGAAGTTTTTGATTTTAATAAATGCCTCAGCCTCGCCAAGTGACCTCTCCAAGGCTAACACTTTCCTACTTGAGCAAAGCCAGGGTCTGAGGCCACAAAAATTATCGACTTAAGTTATCTCTCTGAGGTTTCCATTCTTCTGTCAACAGTTTTTGAAGCTGTGTGGTAACCCAAATCATTTCAAAGAATATTTCTCTCTGCCTTCAAAAATGCTGTTTCGAGTGCCGGTGAACACAGCCAGGCAGCTGTGTTGGCGGGAGGGGGGGAAGCCTATACGGGGGCACTCAGGAACCCCAGCATTAGGGTGGGGGCAGAGTCAGACAGGGCACTGCACTGCGCTGCTGCAGAAATCTCCATTTCCAGCTGGCAATGCTGGTGTTTCCAGAGCCTTTGCTGTGTGCTTCTTCAAGGGTGTCCCTGGGGGACCCTAACTCTTCAGAATCCCCTTATCCACCCCCCAAAAGCTGAGACATCCCCATTTCTGTTCCATCATGACCTCTTTTCAAATTCGACACCCCCACAACCAATCAGCTGCCGCCCCCACTCACAGCTCTCCGTCCTTGCAGCTTCCTCCCACCGGCCCCGCCCAGAACAAAGCCACACCAACTCAGGCCTGGCGCGTGGAGGGGCCTCTTCTCTGGTTTCCCTTCTGCTGGTCTCACATCCACCCTGTGCCCAGCAGTGATCCTCCTAACCCTACCCAGATCACGTCACTCTGCTCAGAAGCTGCCAGGGGCTCTCCACTGCTGCCCAGATCAAGTTCAACAAAGGCAGCTCGGTGCTGGTGTAACTTACTGAAGTGCTGCTTCAGATGCCGAGTGCGACACTAGTGTGTGAAGGTCCATGGTTCCCTACAAGAGTGTGCTGTGCTCAAGCCAGCGACTTCGCCTGGCTCCCTACCATCAAGAGTTTCCCCCATGCTGTTGGTTAACCCGAGGGTAAGAACGTGGACTCTGCAGCCATAGTGCCTGGGTTCAAATTCCTTCCCCTGGAGAAGTTGCTCAGCCTTTCTGTGCCTTAGTTTTCTCCTCTAGAAAACGGGGATGATAATAGCAACCACCTCATAAGGGTGAGTGATGATTAAATCACAGGGTCATGATGAGGACTGAATGAGACATGTGTAAAGCAATTGGGGCAGCTTAGCACAGAGTGGGTATTAAATAAGTGGGAGCTCATTATCATTCATGGGTCATTCTGACTCCAGGTGACTTCACTTTTTAGGCTCTTAGAACTTCCTTGTAGAAACTACTTAAGGTAACACTTGAGGCCTTTTGAGATCTGAAGCCAACCTCTGCCTGCCACCTCAGGTCCCTTTACTCTTTCATGTCACATCTTTGCTAGTCCTGTCACAAGCTCCTGCTTGTGTGCCATCAAGGCTTTGCTCAGATCCTCTCACCTAGAATGTCTTCCCCTCACTCCTGTCCCACACGTACTGTCCCAAACCTGCTCCATCCTCAGGATCAGCTGAAATGCCACGTCTTCTGTGCAACCCCCTTAGCGCAGATGCTAAACCAACACCCTGTGTGTGTACAAGTCAAGACAGTGGAAGCAGAACTCATCCTTATTTAGTACATATATTATATTCTACAAGTACTTTACAACCCATGTAATCAGCTTGCTGCCCAGTGGCCTAACCTTGAATGTAGCCCGGCGAGACCAGGCTGACCACACGTACCGTCTAAAACGGGACGGTACTGTTGTTTTCTGTGCCGTGTAAAACGAGACATCTGGTCAGCCTACCTTCCCCACTGGGCTTCCCTGGAGACCCCTCAGGATCTCACAGCTGGGGCAATTTCCACAGAAGAATGACGCCTAGAGAGAGCTGAAGAGGGAAGGCTGTGACGGTGCCCGCCCAGCAGGTAACTTCCGAGCACTGAAGGGTCAGGCAGTGCTGCAGTGAATGAAAGCCAAGACACAGGTTGGCTGTACTTGTCGTCTACCACTGACCCCACTCTTACCCTCCCTCTCCCCAGAAGCCTGAGGTCCACAGTGGGGCCGGAAGCAGGTATGTGGGACTCATGGCCATTGCTGATTCCAAAGTTCTAGAAGGAAATTCAGGGACACCCAAAAGAGAGACCTGCCTAAGTCATAACCTTAGGGCTTTGGGGTCTTCTCCCATCATTGCTTTAAAAAAAGCCTCAAGACACCAGCTAAGGGGAAGCCGGGATGGCTCAGTGGGTTAAGCACTCACTTTGCAGCCCCGGGGACCTAGGATCAAATCCTGGCCCCGGCCCATGTGGAACCATATGCTGAACTGGGGAGTGCCCCCAGTTCAGTTCTCACCAGGGCGAGACCCCGGCCCAGTTCCTGCCCTGTGCAGCCCCGCACCCACCTGTGGAATGAAACTATGTGGAAAAACCAATGATGTGCAACTATGGAGACTGTTCTGGGCCCTCCCTCTTCTCTCTGTCTGTGTCTCTGTATCTCTCTCTGTCAAAAACAATAAAAATAAATCTTAAAAAAAAAAAAAAAAAGAGACACCAGCTGACCTCCACAATGTACCAATCCACGCCACTGCTCGTGGACATACAGGGCTGTCACATGGGTGTTCCTTTGTGCATCCCTGGTGCACGTGTGCACCTGCTCCTCCAAGGATACATCCAGCAGTGGGAATCCTCCAGGAAAAGCGGCCTGTGTGC
Organism: Craseonycteris thonglongyai; assembly: GCA_004027555.1. Taxonomy (NCBI): domain Eukaryota; kingdom Metazoa; phylum Chordata; class Mammalia; order Chiroptera; family Craseonycteridae; genus Craseonycteris; species Craseonycteris thonglongyai. The sequence continues at coordinate 47,672 of PVKE010004019.1, forward strand.
TGGCTGCTTGGGGCAGGGGGCAATGACATCTGGCAAGTGGCAGGTTCCCAGGGTGCCCATGGATCCACTGTCAGAGGGTCATTGGGGTGGTGGGAGGAACCCTGGCCTGAGAGCCGGACCTGAGTCTCAGCTCAGTTGAGACCTTACTGGACGACCTTGGCAGTCACCTTGCATCTCTGTGGCTCAGCCTCCTCCTATGTCAAGGCAGGGTGCCAGGAAGACCCGCGCACTCTCCCGGGTGCCTCTGGACATGGATGTTTTCTAGCCCTTGGGTTCTGGAGAAAGCACGCTATGGGCACTGGCTGTGGTGGCAGAGCTAAACACTGAGGGGGCTGGATCAGGAGGTCTTACATCTGCAGGATGAGCAAGCACAAAGAAAGGGGTGGAGGTGAGGCCCTGGTGAGGTACATTCAGAGGCAAATGACCGGTATGAAAGGAAATCAGTAGAGCTTCCAGAGAGCCAGTGGGCTTCAAAGGTGCCTGCTGCCACGGCAGTGGGCGTGGGGTGCAGCAAGGCACAGCCTGGGCCCAGGTACCCTCATTTCAGAGGCGAGTGTCCGCCCTGCTCAGGGCCCCAGGGGAGTTAGAGCTGCTGCTGCACTGACCCCAGAAAGGTGGACAGAGAGGGCCGTGTCCAGGTGGGTGGGATGGAGCCCACTGTTCAGGCAGGTGAGGAGCGGGTCGGGTGGGGGTTTCTGCAAACCTTTCACATCATGCTGTGGCCTGGCATCACCTCTTTGTGCCCAGGTCAGCATGAGGCTCGGTGGGGGCCTATGGGGGTCCCAAGCCTCAGGTACAGAGGGGCCGTGGAGGGACAGAACAGCTCAGTATTGGAAGGCAGCTCTTGGGATGGAGAGAGAAAAATTGTTGTATGGGCTGCAGCCAGGTATTTGCACTTAGAGAAATACTTTTTTTTAAACATGTACATTTAATTCTTTAAAAGGATAGGTATTACATGTATGTAGTGCACAAAGCATGTGAACAGTGAGAAGCCAGGCTTCTCCCACCCTGTCCCCTGGTCCCCTGGTCCCTGGTCCCTGGTATAGTGTCTTGTGAAACTAGAGCTGTTGGGGTTATGCAGGCTAACTCTAGAATTGCTGGAGATGAGGACCCTCCCACCCCACCCCCACCCCAGCCTCCAATTCAGTAAGACCACATCTGGAGACAGAGTTTTAGGCAGAGGCTTCTAGTCACCCCGTCACATCATCCTGTGCAGGAGAGAAGCAGGGGGCTCTGCAGTGGGTACCCCCACCCCCTCCCCTGCTGGCCAACTCCCAGCCTGCTTCCCCAGTTCAGAGGCAGGGAGCCAAAGATGGCGGATCTTTGGTTCCAGGTCTTGTGGTGAGGAGACTGGCAGCCCTGTGAGTGCGCACGCCCTCCTCTGTGCCTGCAGGGCTGGGCTGCACCTGGCTGACCTTCAGGAGTCCTCAGGCCAGACTTGGCAGGAAATGCATGCCCTTGCCCCCACCAGCACCAACCTCCTGGGCGCTGGGCCAGGAACTGCAGGCCAATAAGTCCCTCTAAGGGCCAAGACCACCATCCATCAGGCCAGAAAAGCTGCTCCCACCACAGCCTCGGCTGCCCACATACCTTGGAGGTGGGAGTAGGCTTCTGGTGCCAGTTCAAGTGTGCGAGAGCGCACGCGCATGCGCGCCTCCCCCTCCGTATTGGGGTTTCCGGGGCACACATAGTAGACGCTCGATGCGTGCGTGTTGAAAAAGGAGCTGGCAGCAGTGTTTGACCCAAGGGAAGGTATCATTCAACTTTTTCATAGTACATGGCCGGATTTTTTCTGGACGGACTTGGTATATTAAGTGCTTCTTGAGTACCCCTTACTCAAGAAAGGGATTGCAAACTCAGATCCCTGTGGGGGCCAGCCAGCAATGTACATGCAGGGCATGAGCTGGGCCGCGAGTGGAAGCCCTTGTGAGGACCTGGGCACTCACCCAGCAACAGCCAGTCTAGTCCCCGCCTCAGCTTCCTGTCTCCCGGTTAGCCAGTGACAGAGCGCCATCTGCTGGTCATCACAACCGGACACAAGCCCTTGGCCAAAGCCGGTGAGCCGGGGAGGAGGAGGAAAAGAGGCAGCAGGCCCCTTCTCTCACCAGCCTGGGCCTCTCCATTTGATTATCTCACAGCTCCTAGCCTAGCTGCTGCTCAATTCCCCAGGGGTAGATCCATATTCATATTCACTCTTTCCTACACACACACCACAGGCCTGCCCGGGCAATGCCCCTCACTGTCCAGCCACTGAGAAGCTACCAAGAGAAGGAAGTTCTGAACTGTAAGTAGTAGTAAGCCAGGCATTCTCTAAATTCTAGGCAGGGAAGAACCACACAGGGTTTGCGATCATCAGGCCCGCTCACCCTCTGAGAACCTCCTTTTAAAGCTGTAGCATGGGGTCCATGAATCTGTCTGCTTACCCAGTCTCCCCAGATGATTATGCTGGGAGGAAATCTTTGCGGCCTCAGGTTAGGCAAAGATGTCTTAGCTACAGCACCAAAAGCACCACCCATCAAAGAAAAACTGAACAATTGGACTCCATCAAAATTAAAAATGGCTGTCCCTCAAAAGTCACTGTTAAAACAATAGTCAGAAGATGGAAAAAAAGAAAATAAGAAAACCAGCGATGTCTATGAATAGACATTTCATCAAGGAAGGTATGTGGATAGCAAATAAGCCCATGAGAAGATGCTTAGCATCATTAATCATCATAGACCTAACTGTAAACTAAAACCACAATAAGATACAGTTACACACCTACATGCATGTCTAAAATCTAAGACCTTATGGTGTTTCGACAAGGATGTGGAGGAATGGGAACTCTCAACCACTTTGGAAAAGAGTGGCAGTTTCTGATCCAGTTAAATGTGTACTTAATACTACAACCCAGCAATCCCACTCCTGAGTATTCGCCCAAGATAAATGAGAACTCTGAACCATGCAAAAACCTGTGTGTGGATGTCTATAGGCTTTCTCCATAATCTTAAAAATCTGGGAACAATCCAAGAGTCCTTCCACCAATGAATGGATACACAAACCATGATGCATCCATACAGTGTAATCCTGTTTAGTAATGAAAAAGAATAAGTGGGTGAATCTCAAATATTTCAAGTGAGGGTGAAAGAAGCCCGGCTCAGGCTTACGCTACTGTATGATTCCATCTGCTTGATACGTTAGAAAAGGCAAAGCCATCGGGATGGAAACCAGATCAGTGGCTCCCAGAGACTGGGGATTGGAAGAGCACAAGTAAGAGCTTGTAAGCTTGTGACTGTAAGAGCACAAGGGAATTTTGTGGGGTGATGACAAAGGTTCTGGATCTTGTGATGGTGGTGATTACCTAGTTGTATGTATTTGTCAAAACTCATAGAATTATATGATAGAATTATATATGGGAAAGGGTGAATTTCATTTCTGTGAATGATAGCTTGATCAAGTAAATATCAAGCTATAAATAACACATCCCAGTTGAAGGACATTCTATAAAATAAGTGACCAGTACTCCTCAAAACTGTTAAGATAGGTCATGAAAAGTAAGGAAAGTCTGAGAAACTGTTACAGTTAAGAGAAGTCTAAGAAGACATGGCGACTAAATGTAATGTGAAAGTCTGGGCAGAACTCTTAAACCAAAAATAAAATAAAATAAAATAAGGCCATTAGTTCAAAGCTGAATAAAATATGGACTTTAGTTCATAATTATGTGTCATTATTGGTTCATTGATTATAAAAGACATGCCAAACTAATGTAAAATATTAGTAACAAGGAAAATCGGGTATGGGGTATATGGGAATTCTCAGTACAAGCTATGCACAATTTTTCTATAAATCTAATACTGTTCTTAAAATAAAAATGTTACGTAAAAAACAAAATAAATGGATCATCTGGGGGAGGAAGCTTGTGGAATCTACAGAACAATATGAATGAATAAGCAAAACAGAAACAGACTCATAGATACAAAGAACAAATTGATAGTCGCCAGATGGGAGGGGGCTGGGAGCTGTATGAAAAAGGCGAAGGGAAGAAATATTATACAAACTGGTAGTAACAAAATAGCCACAGGGATGTAAAGCACAGCAGAGGGAAGAGAGTCAATAATGTTGTAATAATTAGGTATGGTGCTAGGTGGGACTTCTGACATTATACAACTGTCTAACCACTATGCTGTACAGCTGAAACAAATATAAAATAATATTGAATGTCAACTGTAATTCAAAATAAATAAAGAAAAATAAATTAAAATATAGAAATAAATAAATTTTTAAAATTTGGGTCACTATGCCCCTCCCTCAGAGAGTCTGTGTTCAAAGTTCTGGAGTAGAGCCCATGCATATGCATCGTGAAGCAGTATCCCGTTACCTGATACGGGTTACACAAGGGTGGTTGTCCTGTGTAGCCGCCATGGGACAGGGCGTGTGGGGAAAGGCAGGGCTGGGTGCCACACACACCCGTGATGAGCCCTGACTCCACCTCTAAACAGCTGTGTCACCCACACATCACTCAGACCCTCAGGCTCAGCTCCAGCGTCTATAAAACAGGGCAACTCCTGCTCCAAAAGCAACATGGCCCAGAAGACAAGCCGAATACTCCCACGCTACAGAACACTTAGAAACACTGGAGATAAAACGTCCCATGCCTTAGTCTCTCCATCTGCTGATATCAACTGAGTCACAGGGTTGCTGTGAAGCTCAAATGAGTCCAAACAATCTGAGGGACTTCAGCATACAGCAAAGAGAGAGAGAGAAGAGTGATGGAGGCATCAAATGGAAAAGCCCGACAGGAATTCTAAGCAAAAGAGGCATGGGGGAAGCAACATGCCAAGAGCTAATGGCTCGGAATTTTCTAGAAATGAACACAGACAGGACTCCTCAGAGTCAGAAAGTACGGAAGATGATAGAAAAACAGTGGAAAGAGACAGCAAGCTCGAGCCCAGCGCAGCACCTGACCAGCAGCAGCCTCTCCTTCCCAGGCCAGGCGCGCCTTTGCTCCATCCCATCTTTGCGGCAGCCTCGGCCTCAGCTAGCTATGCCCTCCCTCCCTGATCTCGCCCAGGCCTTTCCAAGCCCTGCTCCTCGGCAGTAATGATCGTTTCTAAAAGTCATCCCCAAAGCACACAGTGGACCTGACGCCTCTGCCCTGGAGAGGAGTGGAATGCAGAGTGGCCTGGTCTGACAGAGGCCCCTCAAGGGTGGGAGGGGTCCAGGGCAGCCCCGGTGGGCATGAGGCCTTTACAAAGAGAAAAAGCTAACCTGAAGAGACAAGGGGTGGACAGAGAGGAGAGCCATGTTCAGGGGAGGCGCTTTGCCAGCCTGTTGGAAGTCAGGACGATGCTTAGGAGGGCTGAGGAGCTAGAGGAAACTGGCTTTAACTCAAGCTGAAGGGTGGACCAGGGGCCAGGTGGAAAGGAGCCCACTTGTGGGGGAGGGGGAATGAGGCTGGAGCAGGGTGACCAGGGCTGGGATCCAAAGCTCAGGTTGCAGAAGCAAGCCTGGCTCGGGAGGCGAGCCCACGAGTGCCTGGGGGAGCGCGAGTGATGCGCACCAGGGTTACCTGCCTGAGTAAGGTGAGAGCCAGGCTGTAACTGAGCTCTTCCCAGCCTAGTTTCTGCAGGAACTCCCACTCCACAGTGAGAACCCACTAGGCCTGCGCACAGGGAGGCTCAGACGTGAGCCCAGTCCCCTCCCAGGACAGGGGCTTAGAGCAGGCCGTCACTTTTGTCAGGAAGTGTGTTTTACTTCCACCCTCTGTGGTAGCAGGTAGTCCTTCCCCTAAAACATATTCTTCCCCTCTTGTAAGGGTAATACATCGATCACAGAACAGTTACAAAATGAAGAACAGTGTTTTCTAACATCCATTTGCATCTGGGTTTATTTCCTTCCATTTTTCTTCTAGGTACATATACATGGTCAATACAATTGGTATCTTACTATATATACAGTTTGAGATCCTTGTTTCTTTGTTTGCCTTTTCCAATTCATATGATACGTGGGAATTTGCCAGTCTTCATTCAAGCACGCGATGAAATGTTACGCACCACTGTTAACAGTAACATAAATTGCACTCTATAGCTGTAACAAAATGTATTTAGGCTATTTTCTGGTGCTGGTGGTTTAGGCTGCTTCAGATTGTTTGCTGTTTTATATGAGAGCCATATTGGATTACTTCACGCATCTTTCATGACCTACCTTGAGTACCACCTCCTCCAGAAAGCTTTCCTGGACTACTTCAACGCCCACCCTCTGAAGGACAACCACTTGTGGTCTCTCCGAGGTGGCTGGGCACAGAGCTGTCGTCACCCACTGCTGTCTGTCTCACAGTGGTGGGTAGTCACGGGCCCAGGACTCTACTGCACCCCCGAGAGCACCCCAGCACATGGCCCACTGCAGGGGCTCTATATGTGCCAACCGATTAAGCCCCAGACGCCTCAGGTTGAATGGTCCCGATGAGCTCTGTTTGCCAAGGGTTAGCACTGGAGTGGCCTAGTCTGGCATTTCGCTGCTTCTCTGGGCACTGAAGAGGTAAAATGCCCCCATCATCCAGCCCTAACTCTAGAGACCCCATCACCTCCACGTGACTCACGGAAGTCTTGAGCTTTGGCCAGGAATGCCATGGATAAAGGGTTTTAGCTCCTCTGACAAGTTGACTAGAGCTTCGCTGTGCTCATGACCCTAGCAATCACCAACCATCTGCCCCTGGCATGGTGGGGATAGGGCCCAGGCTCCCACAGACAGGCAGAGTTCCAATCCCAGGCACGGCGGTGGTCTGGCAGAGGCTTGGCCCCTGGCAGTGCTGAGGAGCGGGTCACGGCCGCCCTACCCTAATCGCCCTGCACACTTCACCCCAAGCAGGGCATAATCCAGCCTTCGGGTCACAGAAATCCCCACCTGGCCTGCGGAAAGCAACTGAGTTTGCAATCTCTGGTGCACAGACATTGAAGTGTGGACTCAGGGGCCTTCAAGGCTGGCCACCTGCTGGGCACCCTCCCTCTTCACTGCCCCCATGTCATAGCGGCAGCCTGCCACGGCCCCTCCTCCAGCTAAGGTGCAGCCCTTCCCCAGCCGGACACCTGCCTCTTCACGGCTGCTTCCCTGAATCCTCTCACACAGCACCACTCCAGGAGGGCAGAATCCTGCTCTCCTTCCTCTGCTGCCCCTCCACTTTGCCCGCTTCATGCGTCTAGATGAGACCGAGCTGCACATGCGTCCCTCTCCCCTAGGACACTGTCAAGTCGGGGTAGGTTACTCATTGCCAAGGTTTATCGATCTGCACTGGGTCTGATTCGGAGACAATGGAAGACACCCAGCCAAGACCTGGCTGGCGGATGCCTACGTGTGTTTGTGGTAGAGGAGCAGGGACTTGAACCCCCACCTCCAGCCCTTGGGGATGAGAAAAAAAAGAAAACAAATAGCTGCCATTTATCGAGCTACAGACATTACAATTACTCCCACCCACCTTGAGGAGGGAGGCACATTAACACCCCCAGTTTATAGACGAAGAAACTGAGGCTCAGGGGTGTTAAGCAACCTGCCAAGGTTGCAGGCTTGTAGGTGGCAGAGTGAGGATTCCCATCAGGCCTGTGTGACCCAAAGCCTGGTTCTCCACCACATATTAGTAGTGGAGAGCCTTGAGCTGGGGTGAGGACAACACTATGAGTGACCAGCACTGGGTTTCAGAACTCCTTTACTCACCAGCTGAAGGTTCCCCCAGAGAGTTCCCTCCAAAAGCAGTGACAACCTTCACTTTTGTTTGCTGGTGGAGGACATGGTCCTGGAGCCTTAGCTCAGTTCAGCAAACCCCTCCAGATGCTTACAAAGTACCTGACAGTGTGCTTGCTGGCTCTTGGGGGGTAGGGGACAAAGAGCACAGGACCCCTGCCCTCTGGGGACACTGACTGGGTGCTATCGAGGAGGAAAGGAGCCAAGGTGGACAGGGTAGGGCAGAGGGCTTCCTGGAAGAGGTGCTGACCAAGCTCATCTTCACAGCTGTGTCCTTCTGCTTCCGGGACCACCACTCCACACCCTAGCAGCTGACATTCCAGACACACCCTGACCTACAGCTACTCACAGAAACTCTCTGTGTAGCCAGTCCTTGGGCCCTTGTTCAGGCAGTAGCCTCCTTGTAAATGCTACTTTGTGAGTCAGACAGACACAGACAGACACAGGCACACACATCCCTACCTGCCTGTAAAATTCCTCTTCCTGTGCCAAAGGCACAACTCTGTCCCACTCTGTCCACCTGAACAATCACCCCCAAGGCAGGACGGTGCTCCCTTCCTCTGGGTTCCCACAACACGCCTGTGACATTGAGGTGCCATGTACAATCCAGTGGGTGAGACACACTCACACACACCCACGTACCTGCACTGCATCCCCAGCTAATCCTTGCACGTAACAAGATAATCAATTCAGCAGTTATTTGTCTATGTTATGACAAACTCAAAGTCGAAAAGTATATAGGATACAAGTCAAGAAAAACAGTAGAGTGAAAGGGGCCTCCCAGCTGGGAGACCTGGAAGAAGCCCATTTTGCCTTTGACTCTTCATCTCTGCCTCATCTGAAGACCATAGCCAGTCATGCCTGGAAGGGTCATCCATCCCAAGGAGGCTGTGAAGATTCAATAAAGCAACACTCATGCACTAGCGCAGGGCCTAGGGGCTGCTCAGCAGTGCCAGCTATTGTCACGTGGTCCAAGGGAACACACACATTCAGCCAGCAGCCAGCAGCAGACCGGCTGTGGCAGGTGAAACTCCCCATTCAGTGTTTTCAAACCCCTCTGACTACGCCCCATAGTTAAGTCTTACACAAGGGCCCAGTACACACACAAACTAAGCACAACTACAATACAAGCTCCATAAAGCACTGTTCCTCATGACAATATCAAAGACGCTGATATTGCCTCTTTCAACTTCTCCATTTCATTTCCGAATTGATTTCACAAGCCAATGGGAAGCCATGGCCTCACTCACCCAGGGTGTCAGAGCCGCTCTCCACCGTCTCGTTGACCTTCCTCGCAACTCTGGCCACCGCCTCACCCATCTTCCTCAGCATGCAGACGCGGGTGTCCTGCTGCCAGCCACCAGGCTGGTCTGCGGCTCACAAGGGGGCCTGTGCCTGGGGAAGACATGGGGCAGTGAAGTGCCCACCCACCGGCCAGGGACCCACCCCAGAATCCACCCTACCGGAGACCCAGGCTGCTGGGAGCCTGCAGGGAGGGCCCCAGGCCACTCACCTCTCCCTGAGGAGCCCAGAGACCAGGCCACATCCAGCTTGGCCTTGGGAGCAGCTGATCTGCCCATCAGAGGGTGAGGGCAGCCCAGCCCACCAGTTTCCTGGGAGGATCAACACGTGTGACCTCACCACACACAGGGCCAGGCCGGTGTGAGGACTCAGGTGTGCACTGGCCCATGACTCACCTAACAGGCGGAGCAGGGAGGAGGAGGCGGGGCCTAACCAACTGCAGGGGAGAGACAGCTGTCCCTGCACCCCACAGCCTCAGAGCGGGCGCTCTGTGTGCAAATCCCCAGGACAACCCTTCCAGCTCCCCATTCACCCCACCCACTTCTGCCAGGCTCCTCCTGTGCACCAGGAAGTGGGGACAACAAGGCAAATAACAGGCAGCCTGGTCCGAGATCACAGTCTGGCGGGTAAGTAAGCAGTCTCTTAAGAATTCCCTTCCCATGTGTCGATATGGAGAAAAGGTTACCATTTTAGCCTGCAGACCTGATGATCAGCCTGGTGCTGAATTTATCTGCAAGACCCTGAGGTGAAAGGAGGGTGACGTAGAGAAATGAGAGAAGGGAAATTGGATCACTGGAGGAGAATAGGCTTAAAGAAGGGTGAAGCACACAATAAATATTATGAGTTATTAAAGACATAAGGGATTCTTGAAACATTGACAACTCCCTGTTTATTACAGAAAGGAAACTGAAGCGTAGAGAGGGACTAAATGACCTGGCCAAGGTCAAAGTGTGTAAGTGGCAATAATCAGCTCAATCCCGCTCCACATTAAGTGCTCATTTCTTTAGAAGTCACCCTCATCATCGGCGGCAGCACCCCGCGGAGAGGATGAACTTGAGGCCAATGTCAATGACCTTCTTTGCCCCCAGATCCCAATCCGTTTTGCACACAGCTTGATGAGCTCTAATGAATTCACTCTGAGGGTCAAAGGCAGAATAATGTAAAGGGTAGAGAAAAAAGGGGTGAGGGTAGTGTTCAGAGCTACTAAGAAATACCCAGGAAAAGTCCCCATGAGCTCAGCTAAACAGGTAGGGCAGCCAAACCCAAGCCAGGGACTAGCCAAGTCCACCTATCTGCTTAAGGGAGAGTCAGTAGTGAGTTCAGTATGTATGCACATCCAGGAGGCTAACACTGAAGGTGTGAGACAATGGGAAAAGACTGCTTTCTGAAGACAGCTCTAATCCCTAACTCTGCCATTTATTAGTTGGGAAGCCTTGAGAATGTGTCTTAACTACTCTGAGCCCACTTCCTTCATCTGAGCAGGAGATCTAGTAATACATACTTCGCCGGGTTCATATGAGAATTGAAAAAAAAAAAAAAAATATATATATATATATACACACACACACACACATACAAAAACACCTAGGTATGTAATAAATGCTAGTTGAGAGGATAAGACAACACACCTTCAGACATGACACCAGCATTAATGCCAATTTCATACTCATGTGACTTTGAACAAACAACTCAGTTAACTCATCTTGGAGGAATGAGTAGAATTTCCATCTCTCCACCTTCAGGAAGTCTTCCCTGATTGCCCCAGGCCTCAGTGTTCTCTCCTCCCTCTGAGTTTCAAAAGCACGTCTTAGAATAAGCTAGTTGGGTTGTTTATAAGCTTTTACACGTGTGTCCCCAGTTGGCCTGCAAGCAGCTCAGGGCAGGGAGCAAATCTATACTGTGTTTTCCCCCTGCACTTTACACCACATACCGAAAACAGATGCCCAGTTAGTATCTCCCAATGGTGATGATGATGATCAACAGCCATCATGTGGGTTTCAAATCTAAATACAAATCAAATGACTCTTATAATAAAGCTAAGGCTATGTCTAAATGAGAAGGGTCAGAAAAATCAAAGACCTAATTCTGCCAGGTGGGCAGCTTGCATAAGGTGGGCCAGGGTAGGACAGTAGAGAATAGTTAGGACTATGACAAACTGGACCCAAAACCCTCACCATGCTACCTTTAAGGTCATCCTTCTATGCCTGAGTCACAGCAATGTTGCTGAAATCTTCATGACTTAGTCTAACTCCTTTACAAATGAAAACACTGAAGACTTAAGAGGGGGAAGCCAATCAGATAGATGAAAACAAAACACCTAGGTCTTCTTACTTCTGAGCCAGGTATTCCTGCCATACCATGCTCCCCCTCCTTTCACTATCTCCAATATTTATCATCAATAATCATGAACAAGTATTAAGCATCTAGTAGGTATAGGACATAAGAATAAACAAAGAGGAAAGATATACGAGAAACAGATCTGATTTGTGATTCTGTTGTGAAAGAGCTTTCTAAGAAACATTATAGAGGAGATCCTGGCCTCATAGCAGAGGGGGAACGGAAGGTAAATCTCCAAGTCCAGGGAGGCTGGGATGGCTCAGCAGGTTAGGCACTCGCCTTGCAGCTCAGGGGACAGAGAATCTAACCCCAGCCCTAGCCCGTGTGGACCCATATGCTGGGGTGAGTTTCCTACATGTGGGAGGCTCCCAGTTCGGTTCTTGCCCCCCTGATTGGGCACCTGGCCACATACGGAAGCCCCCGGCCCAGTTCCCACCCTGCCCCCTCCGCCCCCCTACCCCATCCCCTGGGAGGAATGAAACCATGTCGAAAAATTGAGGACGTACAACTATATGGAGACTGCTCTGGGCCCTCCCACTTCTCTCTGTCTCTCGCTGTCTTTGCCAAAACAATAAAATAAAAAGAAATCTTTAAAAAAGAAAAAAATCTCCAAGTTGCCCAGGGTCTGTGCTAACCCTGGTGGGCTGATGACGTTCAGACGCTATGCCTGCAATTCTACTAGCTGCCACCAGGTGGGGGCAGTGGCGCGGTAGGCCATAGAGCCCATTGATGAAAACTAGTCAGATTAAAAACCTCAACGCTGGAGGCAATCTCAGGCACCTTTCGGTGTGGGGTCTGAGAATGGACATTGAAGTATGAACAGGAGCAACCTGTAAAATCTGGGAGTCAGAGCAAGTCACCAGGAGGAAGGGCCCCTTACGTTCCTGAGGATGCTCTGAGTACAGCACAGTTGTACACGAGACCAACACGAGGTTTCTGCTGCCTAAAATCATCACCTTGGCTAACTGGCTAGGAAACCACTCTACCCATGCCATCAAGGGAGAATTCCATTATAAAGTCCAGATGGCAAAGGCCTGCCACACTTTGACACAGGCAGGGCTATGAGATGGGAAGGTGGCAGGGCCACATGTGGTCTAGGATCCAAGATGGAGTAAGAGGGTTCCAGAATTGAGCAAAGAACAAACTTGGGATGATAGGAAGGTTCCTACAAGGTTGTCTGACTTCACTGACCATTCCCTTCAGGCCCAAATGAACACTGGGCCTCTGGCTAGAAAATAGCAAGAATTTATTTAGCATGTGACAGGAGCCCAGAGAATTAGAAGGTTTGGGGAGGGAGGAAAAAATAAAGAACACTGCTCTTCTTTTGTTTTAAATTGTTTCTGAGAAAAATGAAAGACTGAATCAGACGTAAGTGAGCTATGAACCCACTTTTGACTGAACACAATTTCCCCTGGGCAGGACCACCTCCAGGAATGTGGGGCCCGTGACAATTTGAGTAACCAAAATCAGCATGTCAACACCATTCTGACTGCCCAATTTCATGCAGTCCTGCGAAAGAAATATCACGCTGGTCAGTGGGAGCAATCAGTGTGCAAGGCAGCCCTCCTGGAACCAGAACCCAACCACAGGGCCCCAAGACGACTCCATCGGCCCAAGTTCTGGGTTCTCTGAGGTGTCTGGTCAATCCCACAAGCAGGGGTGGTGGTATCAGAAAGTCAGAGAGTGGCCCTAAGGGGAGAAACAGAAACCCCTGCCCACATGAGTGTGGTCTGGGCTTAGGGTATTCGAATCTGATGGCCCTGCTGACCCCAGCAGGTCCTAGGCGCTAAAGGGTAAACTTAGAAAATGTCAAGAAACATGCTCCAAATCCTGGAGCCCCTTAGGGACAGGGTCCAAACTCGTACATTGCTACTGTCCCCAAAACGCATCCCTCTCCACACTGCCCCGACTCCCCTTTCCTCCTAGTGTGCATCACAGTCCCAGGAAATGTTTAAATCCAATCGGCATCTCCCAGGCACCTCCTATAAGGGTTAAAGGCGCAGACACAGGGCATGGGCTAGAATGAGCTTCCCAGCGGGCAAGAGAGACTCAGTGACAAGAGGCAGAAAGAACCAGATGCTAGTAAACACAACACCAGGGCCAAGGAGCATGTTGCCCTCTGCTGCAAAGGTACGTGGCATGGCTGGGAGGATGAAACGGAAACGGGCTGAGTAGAGGTACCCAAAATGATGAAAGAGGGAGATGGGTAGCCAGTCTGTCCCTAGATTACTGGGGGAGGAGGCTGGAGGCCCTCCTGCAAGTCTGTCCTCTGTTTCTCTGTAGGGAAGCTATGAAAAGATTTTTTGAGGTGAGCAGCCTAATCCAATCAGAGTTATGGAAAGTTATGTGCTGTGAGCAGTCCCATTTGCTAAATGGATATACCGCCTTCCTCACCCAGTGGCTTTGAGAAGTAAATGATATATAACTTTCAAGAAAGGTCTTTGCAAACTGTTAGTATTTCTCACACAAGACATTACCAATGGGTGATTAAACAGGTACAATAAGTTAGGATATAATAAACTGAATGTCAGAAGGTGTCCTGCTTTGTGAGAGCTGACAATACGGCCCTTCTGTATCTATAACCTGTTTTCACCTGGGTAGTTGCTGGGAGAGGAGTGATTTTTGCTTAAACTCTGAGAGCAGCCCCCTGCCACGGCCCCGCCCTCACAAGTGAGAACTCTAGCTTATCTGGGGCCCCGAGATCTGTGCAAAGGAGCTGCCGCGACACCCCGTCAGCACCAGCTGCTCCTATATTTAGTTACTGGTGTGGTCACTTGGGAACTTTAGAGCCTGGCAGCTGCTCCGGAGGGCAACTCGAGCCTCCTGCGCCATGTGTGCAAGCTCCTCCACCGCGGGCCCCGGCGGGCCCTCCGGACCACGCCAAGCGGGGGAGCTAATGGGCAAGTGAGGACCAATGCGCTGAATCAGACCCAAGTGGCCCCGAAGGCCCACTCGAGGCCAGAACAGAGTTGACCCAGTTTCCCACCCAAGGGAAAGGCGCCCGCTGGGCGTGAGCGGGCCCGGCTGGCGCCTTGTTCCTGAGCCACGGGGCTCGCAGCGCCCGCGCGTGCTTCCCTACGAGTAGCTCCGCGCCCTCGGGATGCGCCTCCCAGGACTGAGAGCCGCGGCAAAGTTAGGGTCGCCGCTCCTGACGCCAGGGGCCCGCCTCACCCGTCTACCCCACCCCCCGGCGCCCGCAGCCAATGGCTCCGCGTCGCCGGCCCTCCGCTCTCGGGGCAGGCGGGGACTGGGGAGAATAAAGCAGGCAGAGGGGAGAACGCGGAGAGCGAAGGGCCAGAGGGTCCCGCGCTGCGAGGAGGCCGAGAGGCTAACGCGGGGGGAGGGGCGTGTGCAGCGCCCCACAGCGGAAGCACACCCCGAAAGTGTCGCTTCAGGGACGAAATCACATCAGTTTCTTCCAGCAGGGGCGCCTTCCGCAGGGACCGAAGGCCCGATCGGGGCCGCTTCCCCGAGCTCCCTAGTCCCCGGCGCCACTGTGCCCACTGCCCCAAGCCAGCCCGGGTGCAGCCGCAGGCCTTAGCGCCAGCCGGCGCGGCGCCGGGACCCTGGGCGCTGCACCGCGCTCTTCGCATCGGGTGGCCTGGGGGAGGGGAAGAGACGCTGCAGAAACGGGGACACCGCTCCCCCTCTCCCCAGCCCCTCCAGCGCTTAGCCTCAGACTACGTTTACTTCGCGGGGCTTGGGGCCCCGTTCCAGGCTGCTTTCTGCTCCACTTACGGCGACAATGCCTCCTAGCGCCCTGTGCCGCGCAGTCACGCTCCCTCGGCCGCCGGCGGCGCCCCATGCAACAGTGGCACCTTAGAGCCGGCGGGGAGAGGCGCTCGGCGCCCGGGCCCTGAGCGCTGGGCCACCCGGCCAATCGCCGCGCCCGGGCAGGCGCCGGGGCGGGAACACACAGGGGCCCGGGCCGCGCGCATCTAAGCCTCGCGCGGGTCCCCAAGCCGCGCCCGGGACGGGGAGAGGGGCGCGCGCAAGGGCGGTCGGCGCGCCCTCGTCCGCAGGGTGGGTCCGCTTTGTGTGCTGCTTGTGGAGGGAAAACCCTTAGGAGAGCGGGGTGTAGAGGGGAACGAAGGACTGAGGTTCCAGATTTGTTTTTCTCAGGGCAATAGCGTTGAATTAGCCAGATCAGGGTACTCTGAGAAACGTGAAGGCCGGGAATAGGAAACTTTCCACTTGATGTCTTCAAGCACCGGTACGGGGTTTTTGTGTGCGTGTGTGTGTGTTTTCAATATTTTATTTATTTATTTATTTATTTTGACACAGAGAGGGATAGAGATACAGAGACAGAGAGAGAACTGAACTGGGGGAGCTCCCAGTTCAGCATATGGTTCCGCACAGGCCGGGGCCGGGATTGGATTCTGGGTCCCCTGGGCTGCTAAGTGAGCGCTTAATCCACTGAGCCATCCCGGCTTCCCCATCCTACGGGTTTTTAAAAGCAGTCATTCTGGCCACACTACGTTACTTCACCTCTCTAAAACCCAATGCTCTATAAAGCCAAGGATTGAGGCTTGGAACAGAAGCCTTTTCTCACAGGCCTCAGAAGGAACCAACCCTGCTGACACCTTGATTTTGAACTTCTACTCTCCAGGAGTGTGAGACAGTAAATTTCTGTGGCTAAGTCACCCAGTTTGTGGTACTTTGTTATAGTAGCCCTCGAAAACTAATACAATGTCTTAAATCTCTCCTCTTCCATTTTATTCTTCTCATATCTGTTCTTACCCTACTACACCCCTTGCGGGAAGTCTATCTAGGTAGAAACAAAACATGAAGTACCATTGACGTGAGTCAGACTACATCCGTCACCCTGACTCCTCCACCTGTGGCCACACCTGTGCCTGTAACTGAGTTACCAATAGCCAGGACCTCAAGGTTACTCCAAGTCACTGTCATCCTAGGCAGAAAAGCAGTTCAGCCAGTCCTGCTTCTAAGGTTCAGCTTGGTGAGAGGCACCCACAACGAGCCCCTCTCCTGAACCCTCTCCTGCAGGGTTTGCAAAGATGAGCAAGAAACAATCAGTACCCTCAAGACATTTGCACTTTGCTATGGAAAATAAGATTCATACAAAAAGTGACTTTTATAAAGTGTTTCACAAGCTTCTGCCATTGCTGTAATGCCTTCCTGATATTTGCTAGATCTGAGCCACGCCCAGTGGTAAGCGTGAGTCACGTACACAGGCTCAGAGAATTCATTTGCAGACCTTTTCCCAACTCTACATTCAGTGGTATCACCTTGGTTGTTAGAAATAGGCATGGTGGGAGAATTTTACACTATGGAACTCAGCATACACCATAAATCGGGACTTTTTTTTCTTTTGCCAGCAAACTACACTATTATTTACTTCCTATTTTCCCTTTAAATTGACTCACTTCTTAACTTTAAAATGTTTATTTCAAAAGAAAACTTTTCATGCTTGTCCAGCGTGTGGCTTGCAGGCTACATGCGGCCCAGAATGGCTTTGAATGTGGCCCAACACAAACTCATAAACTTTCTTAAAGCATTATGAAATTTTTTGTGACTTTTTTTTTGCTCATCAGTTATTAGTATATTTTATGTGTTGCCCAAGACAATTCTTCTTCTTCCAATGTGGTCCAGGGAAGTCAAAAGTTTGGACACCACTGCTTTCTTTTTTTTCCAAAGATTTATTTTATTGTTTTTGACAGAGAGAGCAACAGAGACAGAGAGAGACAGAGAGAAGTGGAATATCCCAGAGAAGTCTCCATAGTTGTACGTCATTAGTTTTTGACATGGTTTAGTTCCACACAGGTGGGCAGGGGCCATGCAGGGTGAGAACTGGGCCAGGAGCCTCCTGCATGGGAGGCATGCCCCCACGAGCTGGGGGCCAAACCAGGGGCCTTCCACGTGGGAACTCACCTCGGTGAGAACCGAACACCACACCCCAGTTCTGCATATGGGTCTGCACAGGCCAGGGCTGGGGCCAGGGCTGGGGCTGGGGCTGGGACCAGGACTCAATCCTTGGACTCTGGGGCTACAAAGTGAGTACTTAACCTGCTGAGCCATCCTGGCTTCCCTGAGCCCTGCTTTATATCATTACTACAAATAAAAACTAGTGTCACTTGCCATAGATAGAAAATAGCCTTAAAAATAATACAGTTAATCAATTATATCTCAATAAAACTGGAAAAAAATTAAAAATATAATGAAAATTAAACAGTTAAATTCTAGCAAATTACTGTTGCTTGGTAAAGGCCTACTCTTAGGCTATTCTCTTTGTTACAAAAGGAGTCTAGCAAGAGTTAGTAAAATGGTAAAGACACACCAGTGCCTTGGATCATTCAAAGTTAAGTGATAGAAATTTGAAAAGGGAGTAACTTTTTCACATCAGAGCTCCCGGACCACCATGAATCCAGCTCCCCACCTTGGGAAAGACCATGGAAATACAACAAAGAGAAATATGAATTGGGCACTGCCAAGTAAGAGCTTCAAAACCAGTTTACTCCCAATTTGCCCACCATCACCACCACCAACAAAAATATGAAACTTGAATGAGTCTTAAAGGATGGGTTGAATTTCAATAGGCACAGAAGACCAAGAAGAGGGTGGAAAGGAGTAAGAAAGGGAAAACCATTTCCAGAGGAGGGTTCAGCTTCAGCAAAGGCTTAGAAGCCAGAAAGCATACAGCATTCCTGGAACACACGAGTTCACCTTTGGCTGGGGCTTGGGGGATAAGGGACCATGGGCATGAGATGAAAAAGTACAGTGAGCTGAGTGTGAGTACCTTTGCTGCCAGGATGGCAAGGTGGTACTTGACTTACTGGCTGTTTCAATTAGTTTTTGTTTTGCAACAAACTGCCCTGAGATTTAGTGGCTTCTAACTGCAAATGTGTATTATCCGTCACAGTTCTGTGGGTCAGCCTGGCAGTTCTAGTCTGAGCTAGCTTGGCTCAGACTAGATCTCTGCAGTCAGGTTGGCACCTGGCTGGGGCTGGGTGGCCTGAGACAGCCTCACTCCCGTGTCTGGCAGGAGGCAACTTGTTGGTCTGATTCTAGAGGCCTCAGAGAGGAAAGACTGGGGCCTCTGCTCCAAGTGGTCTGTCATCACCGAGGGGGCCAGCCCAGGCTAAAAAGCAAGCCTCCAAGCACTTTTCAAGCCTCTGCTAGTGGCACAAATTTTCTCTTACCTCTTTGGCCAAAACATGGCCACGTCCAGAGTCAATACGAAAGGGCCACTGAGTTCCTGGACACCAGAAGGAGTAAACATATTGCAACAGTAACTGCAACCATCTCCCAGAGGCAATGAAGAGTTTTGAAAACCCTTGCGCCAAGGAGTGATATGATTAAAGAAGCACTCTGGGAGGGAGAAAGGGAGCACAAGGTGTTTTGGAGAAATAATAATAATAACATAGTTTATACCTAAAATGTAACTATCACTTTTTCCAGCAGGCACTTCACATTATCTACTCAATCCTTCACACACACACACACACACACACACACACACACACACACACCTGTTAGCAGTCCCATTTTAAAGATAAGGAAACTAAGGCATAGAAGAGTTAAAGAGCTTGTCACAGTTCACACAGCTACTAAGTGGCAGAATTTCAATTCAATCCCAGGTAACTTAACTGCACAGCCTGCATGTATAGCCACACTTGGCCGTGGAAGGACTCACAGGAAAGCACTTTGGATATTCTTTGTGAGGAAGTGTCTGGCTTAAGGAAGCTGTAGGAGGAACGGGAAAAAACAACAACAACAGATTCAAGAGATATCATACCCCTGAGATAGACTCTGTGGGACTTGGAAATTGATGTGGGAATGAGGGACAAACATGTGTTAGAGAGGTGTGGGGCATGGGGCACTGGTTGAGTCCTGTACAGACTAAGCTAGCAGGAGGACATGCTGGTGCAGGGGTGAATAAGGAGGAGGCGGGTACAGGATGTGTTGGGAAGGATGTTCACCATTTCTCATTTGCCCTGAGAATCCTCACCGGTGATGCTTGTGGCTGCAGCATTTGCCATCAGATAATGTGGGGGTTACAGTCCTAACCTTACCCACAAAGTGTGCCATGAAATATCTCATTTTTATTATTTTTACAGTATATCGATAGTCTTTGGAAACAAATGACATCATTCTATTTATACATTCTGTGTTTAGTAATGGTATTTCCATTTACAAACTATAGTAATGCTCAGTCACTGAAAATGTCAAACCCTAGAAAATGTAACATCCCTATGTGTGAAAAAAATTATTCACTACTGATCATCGTATACAGTTCTGTTACATTAGGATTAGAGACAAGCTCTGTTTAGAAATACAGTGATCCCTCGTTTTTCGCGGTTAATGGGGACCAGAACCTTCCGCGAAAGCTGAAAAACCACGAAGTAGGATTTGCCCCTAGGAATGTTCGTGTATGCGGGTACAAGAATGTTTTAAATATGTAAACAGTATTCATACTTTACTCATTTAAGACAAAAATGACAACAGTATACGTATTTACTTAAACGTGTCAGTGCTAATTAATAAGGTTAATTAC
>PVKE010004020.1:0-48246 GCA_004027555.1 Craseonycteris thonglongyai
AAACCAATGATGTGCAACTATGGAGACTGTTCTGGGCCCTCCCCCTTCTCTCTGTCTCTGTCTCTGTATCTCTCTCTCTGTCAAAAAAACAATAAAAATAAATCTTTAAAAAAATAAAAAAGAGGTTTGCCACACAAATTAGTAAATTATTATTTCATTTCAGTAGTAATGTGAAAATCTTAATATAAACATTTTCTGGGCAATTTTGAAAGTCTGCTTTATATATGAGGATGGCAAGATGATTTCATTTGGAGAAACCAGGATGCCTCAGTGGGTAAAGTGCTCACTTTGCAACCTCGGGGACAAGGGAACAAATCCCGGCCCTGGCCCGTGCAGACCCATATACTGAACTGGGGCGTACCTCCCATGCAGGAGGCCCCCACTTGTGTGGAGTGAGACTATGTTGAAAACTGATGACGTGTAACTGTGGAGACTGCTCTGGGCCCTCCCCCTTCTCTCTGTCTCTTTCTGTGTAAAAAATAATGGAATAGATCTTTCAAAAGAAAGATGATTTCATTTGCTATGTACTTATTATGTGGCCATTAGTTAATACCACTTTAAGTTGGGTGAGCTAAGCAGAAATAAACTTAATAGATAAATGAGGCATGTTTTTCTCTTTTGTTTGTTCATTTATTTTGTCCTTTAGTTTCCAAATATAAATGGGTGTTTTTTTTTTCTTTCTTAGTCTGACTTATTTCACTTAGTATAATACCCTCCAGCTCCATCCATATCGCCACAGACAAATGAAGCATTTTTAACCAAGTAAGCGTAAAAGTGAAAGGTATATTGCATTGCAGATGGCAGAAGGAATATATATTTTGCAGTATTTTGAGCAACAGAGAGTGTTAGAAGAATTGGATCATCTCAGGGAATGGTGTGGAAGGGGCCAAGGAAAACACAGAAGTTTGGGGGTGGCCATGTGATATTCACATGGGGAGGTGTGGTCTAGTTTTTACTGTCCATTTGAATTGTGTGTCATAATTTTGTTTGGATCCAGGAATTCATTTACTTGATTTTATAGTTGTATAAGATTTGTACAAATGGAGTTTTTATATAGGTTTGTATTTTTTACATACTTATATTAAATACAATTTAAAAAGCATTTAAGTTAAAAAGAAAAACTCAACCAAGTCGCCTAAATTCTTTTTTTTTTTTAATCAAATCTTACCTTCTTCTGAAATCTTTTCTGACTTTCCAACAAATTGGCAGAGCAGAAACATTTCAGACAACTGTTTAATTCTGGCAAAATGTTGGCCCCGTGGCCACATCTTGCTGGCATAAAATTCAGTCTTGCAATGTAATCTTAAGTAGATCAATTTTTTTATTATTCAATAATATTGTTTATGGCTCTCTGAACAGAGGTTTCATAATATGTGGCTCTAGCATTATGGCAATAAAGAAAATAGAAATCATCACACCGATTCAATGTATTTATTCCTCATTCAACCAATATTTATTAAGCATTTGGGGCAATGTAGTGGGTTCTGGGGCTACAATACTGCTTTTTAAAATAGCACCATGGCCTCTGCCTTCACGGAGCTTATGGTAGTGGAAGGAATCACTAGGAAGCAAACAATCAGGTGGCCAAGAGAGTAATAACCAACTAGGGTATGTGCTCTGAAGTCACTACAACGGGGAAGTTGGTTTCATAACCCATTATCCTTTTGCCACATACCCACAACAAACATCATAATAAGGAAAAGCTAAAAGTGTGCTCTCCTTAAGATCAGGAACCAGACAAGAATGACCACTTTTACCACTACATAGTATTAGAAGTCCTAGCCACAGCAACCAGACAAGAAAGAGAAATAAAAGGCATTCAAATTGGAAAGAAAGAAGTAAAACTGTCATTATTTGCAGCTACATGATATTATATATATCGACAACAACAAAAATCCACCAAAAAACTATTAAAACTGAGAAATGAATACAGTAAAGGAGCATAATGCAAAACTAATATTCAGAAATCAGTTGCATTTTTATATATCAATCATGAACTGTCAGAAAGACATTAAGAAAACAATCCCATTTAAAATTGCATCAAGGGGAAGCCGGGATGGCTCAGTGGGTTGAGTGCTCACTTTGCAGCGCCGGGGACCAGGGATCGAGTCCCGGCCCCGGTCTTTTCGGACCCATGTGCTGGACTGGGGAGTTCCCCCAGTTCAGTTCTCTCTGTGTCTCTGTATCTCTCTCTCTCTCTCTGTCAAAACCATTAAAATTTAAAAAATAATAAATTAATTAATTAAATAAAAACAATAACAACAAAACACTCCTATTTAAAAAAATATATAAAAATAAAATTGCATTAAAAAGAATAAAATACCTAAGAATAAAGTTAACCAAGGAGGTAAAAGACCTGTATTGGGAAAACTATAAGACACTGAAGAAAAAAGCTGAAGACACAAATAAATGGAAGCATATACCATATTCATGGATAGGAAAAATTAACATTGTGAATATGTCCAAACTGCCCAAAGCAACCTATAGATTCAATGCAATCCCTTTCAAAACACCCAATGGCATTTTTCATGGAACCTTAATAAATAGTCTTAAAATTTATATGGAACCACAAAAGACCCTAAATAGCCACAGCAATCTTGAGAAAACAAACAAACAAACAAAGTTGGAAATATCATGCTACCTGATATCAAACTATACTATGAGGCTATAATAATCAAAACAACATGGACTGGCATTAAAATAGACATATAAATCAACGGAACAGAATAAAGAATCCCGAAATAAAACCACATCTATATGGTCAATAATTCATGACAAAGGAGGCAAGAACATACAGTGTTATAAAAAAGAGTTTATTCAATAAATGGTGTTGGGAAAACTGGACAGATACATGAAAAAAAATGAAACTGGACCATTTTCTTATACCATCTACAAGAATAAACTCAAAATGGATCAAAGACTTAAATGTTAGACCCAAAACCATAAAACTCCTAGAAAAAACATAGGCAGTAAACTCTCTAATGATGTTTTTTCTGATATATCTCCTCAGGCAAGGAAAACAAAAGAAAAAATAAACAGATGGGACTACATCCAACTGAAACATTTTTGCACAGCAAAGAACCCCATCAACAAAACAAAAAGAGCCTTCTGAACGGGAGATGATATCATTCACCAATGTTATGCCCAATAAGGGGTCAATATCCAAAATTTATAAAGAACTCATACAACTCAACACAAAAAAACAAGCAACCTAATTAAAAAATAAGCAGAGGAACTGAAAAACATTTCTCTAAAGAGGACATACAGATGGCCAATAGACATATAAAAAGATGCTCAACATCGCTACTCATCAGAGAAATGCAAATTAAAACCACAGTGAGATATCACCTCACACCTGTCAGAATGGCCATCATCAACAAAGGATGTGGAGAAAAGGGAACCCTCTTGCACTGCTGGTGGGCTTGCAAATTGGTGCAGCCACTATGGGAAAGAATATGGAGACTCCTCAAAATAAAATAAAATAAATAAAAAGAACTACCTTATGACCCATCAATTCCACTTCTGGATATTTATCAGAAGAAATCCAAAACACTAATTTGAAAAGATATATGCACCCCTAAGTTCATTGCAGCATTATACAATAGCCAAGTATGGAAGCAATCTAAGTGCCCAACAACAGACATGTGGATAAAGGTGTGGTACATATCTACAACGGATTATTACTAGATCATAAAAAAGAAAAAAATCTTATCATTTGCCACAACATGGATGGATCTAGAGAGTATTATGCTAAGTGAAATAAGTCAAACTGGAAAACACAAATAGCTATGATCTCACTTACATGCAGAATCTAAAGCACAGCAACAAAAATAAACAAACAAAACAGACACATAGATACACAAAACAAAATGATGATTGCCAGAGGTTGGGGAGCTGGGTGGAAAAGATGAAAGCATCAAGAAATACAAATTTGTAGTTACAGAATAGTCATGGGGATCTAAAGTACAGCATAAAGAATATAGTCAATTATGTTGCAACAACTATATCTCATGTCAGATGGGTACTAGACTAATCGGGGTGATTTTGCATAAATTATAGACATGTCTAACCACTATGTTGTACACCTGAGACTAATATAAAATAATATTGAATGTCAAAAAAAATATCTAAAGGAAAGACCTGTAAAGTAGCCTCCTTTTAAACTGACCATGTGCTAGGTGTCAAGATTTAGGGGTACAAAATTAATAAAGACCTGATTCTCACCCCAGAGAAACTCAAAGCTTCTTGGAGAAAACAGATCTAGAAGTAAATTGTTACAACATAAACAAATAAATATCAGGACAGAGAAAAGCACAGACAGAGCACAAAGGAATGGCCAATTTGGCCTGGAATGTCAAAAATAGGCACTGTTGGGGAAGCCGGGATGGCGCAGTGGGTTGAGCACTCGCTTTGCAGCCCCAGCCCCAGCCCATATGAACCCATACTCTGAATTGGAGTGAGCTTCCCATGCAGGAGGCCCCTGGCCTGGTTCCCACATGTGCAGCCAATGCCCAGCTGTGTGGGATGAAACTAGGTCGAAAATTAATGACGTACAACTATGGAGACTGTTCTGGGCCCTCCCCTTCTCTGTCTGTCTGTCTGTCTCTGTCTCTGTCTCTGTCTCTGTCTCTCTCTCTCTCTGTCAAAAACAGTAAATAAATATTTTTTAAAAATAGGCACTATCGCACTAAACCTTAGAAAATAAGTGAATTTTCCCAGAAAGAAAAAGAGGTGAAAGTAACAAATGAAATATTTAAAGAAATAAGAATTATAACCTACACAAATCTGATGACCTTCTCGTGGGAAGAAACTCCTTGGCAAGAAGGAAGTAAAGGAAATAAAATGAATATGCAACATCATGGTTGACTCACTTTTCCTCAACTACAGTTGGGGACCTCTTTAAAATGTCTGAAGGGAAAGCTGGGATGGTTCAGCAGGTTAAGCGCTTGCTTTGAAGCCCCCGGGGACGGAGGATCGAATCCCAGCCCCGGCCCAGGGACCCACATGCTGAGCTGGGGTGTGCCCCCCAGTTCAGTTCTTGCCGGGACCTATGTGGGAGGCTCCCGGCCCAGTTCCTGCCCTGCGCAGCCCTGTGCCCACCTGTGGAGTGAAACTATATGGAAAACTAATGTCAACTATGGAGACTGCTCTGGGCCCTCCCCCTTCTCTCTGTCTCTCTCTGTTTCTATCTGTCAAAAATCAATAAAATAAATCTTTAAAATGTCTGAAAACTGAGGATGGCCTTCTTATAACCTAAATAAGTCAGAACCAACGATTTGACACAAGGAACATGAAAATGAGCTCTTGTCTAAAGGAAGTTATTTTTTGGATGAGTAAGAAAGAAAACTGATCATGGTGAATTGAAAATGGCATGCCGTAGAAACTCACCTCCAGCAAATTTAGAAGTTTCTCATGTGGAGCCTTCACAAGACTATGTGTGTAGGCTAACTACCCAGTTCAAATGTGTTGGAGGTACAAAACAAAGAGCGTTTTTCCCTGTGTTACCATTTGCACATGGTCTATAATATGAGGACCTTCTAACTACACTATGACAGGAGATATGATAACTAAACACAGTGGTGATTCTGGACTGGATCCTTTTGCTATACGGGGCATTACTGGAATGATTATTGCATGGTATCTGAAAATTAGAGAATAGTCGTGTATAATTGTTAATTTCCTGATTTTGAAGGCTGTCTAGTAGCTCTGTAGCAGAATGTTCTTGCTTGCCAGAAATACAGATACAGCATTTGGCAGTAATGGGGCATTAAATATACAACTCACTCAAAAGATTCTGAGAAAACTAAGGTTCTTATACTATAATTGCAACTTTTATGTAAATTTGAGATTGTTTCAAAATAAAAAGAAATGAAAAGTTTAAAAAATAAAAAAGAGGGAAGCCGGAATGGTTCAGCAGGTTGAGCGCTCACTTTGCAGCCCCATGGTCCGAGGAGAGTCCCAGCCCTGGCTCATGTGGACCCATGTGCTGAACTGGGATGTGTCCCCAATTCAGTTCTTGCTGGGGCCCATGCGGGAGGCTCCTGGCCCAGTTCCTGCCCTGTGCAGCCCTGCACCCACCTGTGGAGTGAAACTATATGGAAAACGAATGCTGTCAACTATGGAGACTGCTCTGGGCCCTCCCCCTTCTCTCTGTCTCTCTGTGAAAAATAATAATAATAATAATAATAAATCTTAAAAATGAAAAAGAAAATAAACAATTATCTGTTCTCAAATGAACAAAACAAAAAAAGGTCCTGGTAATGTCCACCTTGGAGGTTCTCCTTTAATAGTTTCAACACCCTAAACTCTGCTTTTACCTAAAATCCTGTAATTAGCAGTTCGTGGAAGAGAGAAAAGTATAGAAATACTGCCATCTATTGGCTTTAGAGCAAATATGTTGAGGGTAATATGACTTTTGAAGGCTATTGAAGAGTATGGGAAACAGGTGCTTTAACCTTGAGGCTGCAAATGAATTAAACCTGAGACCCCGAGCAGACAGCAGATGGTTCTGGAATTCAGATGAGTCCAGGGAATATTCTAGAATAGGGAGTTTAAGAGAAATAGATAAATTTAGGAGACAATAAATTTTCATCTGCCACCCACCCTCAGCAGCCTTGGAGAAGGTGAATTCTCTAGAACAGAGAAGAAATGTGAGAACTGGCCCCGAGAATAAGGTACCAGCAAGCCAGGAACCAAGGAGAGAAAAAGACTGCTGGCAAGAACTAAGCCAGCCCAGGGGGCAGCTTTGCAGAATTGAGCAGGGGGCAGGCTGGAGGTCAGCCCAGCGCTCATTCTCTGGCCTGACACCCTTGCAGGGCAACAGCTTGCCAATCATATGCAGAGGCTCTGGCTACTGGAAGCACACTCCCTATGCTGGGGTAAACATTTAACCATCTGAAAGTTATTTGTTGGGGAAGCCGGGATGGTTCAGCAGGTTGAGTGCTCATTTGCAGCCCCAGGATCCAAGGATCTAATCCCGGCCCTGGCCTGTGCGGACCCATATGCTGAACTGGGGTGTGCCCCAGTTGGGTTCTCACCAGGGCGAGCCTCCTATGTGGGAGGCCCCCAGTTCTGCTCCAGCCCTGGACATGCCTCCCAGGCAGTTCCTGCCCTGAATATCCCCAAGCCCCCAGTCCGGTCCTGACCTGCACAGCTCTGAGCCCACCTGTGGAATGAAATTAAATAGAAAACTAATGACATGCAACTATGGACACTGCTCTGGGTCCTCCCCCTTCTCTCTGTCTCTTGCTGTCAAAAACAATAAAAATAAATCTTTAAGAGTTGTTAATTTTTTAAAACTTCATTTCTACAAAACTAAACATACTCTTGGTATAGCAATCACTATCTTTGCTATTGCCCCGAATGAGTTAGAATCTATATGCACACAAAAAAATCCCCATGGATGTTTATAGCTGCTTTATTCATGATTGCCGCAACTTGGCAGCATCTGAGATGTTGTTCAGCGGGTGAATGGATAAACCGTTGCATCCAGACATATTATTCAGTGCTCAAGAAATGAGCTATCAAGTCACAGAAAGACACGATGGAAACTTAAATGCATATTACTAAGTGAAAGAAGCTGATCTGACATTCTGTATGATTCCAACTGTATAATGTTTTGGAAAAAAGACAAAACTATGGAGGCAGTAACAAGATCAGTGGTTACCAAGGGCTTGTGGGGAAGGGATGAATAGGTGGAGCCCAAAGAATTTTTGAGGACAGTGAATCTATTCTGTATGATATTATAATGGTAGAAACATGGTATTGCATTCATCCCCTCACCCACCTGTGGAATGAAAACTACGTGGAAAACCAAATGACGTGCAACTATGAAGACTGCTCTGGGCCCACCCTCTTCTCTCTCTGTCAAAAACAATAAAAATAAATAAAAATCTTTTTAAAAATTGAAGTATTGACTTCTAATTCCTACTCTGTAATCAAGAAATATACAAGAATCTGGGGATGTCAGGATAGCTCAGCGGATGAGTGCTTCCCTGCAATCATGAGATCTGGGGTTCTATTCCCAGCCCCAGCCCATGCAACCCCATATGCTTAACTGTGGTGCAACAGCTAACTTCTGAGATGGCTCAGTGGTGAAGGTTCTCACCTCCCATTCAGCAGTCCCTCGGTTCGGTTCCCTCCCCCACGCAATCCCACATCCACCTGGGTGGAATAAAACTGTCACAACTAATGATGTACAGATTTGGAGACTGCTCTGGGCCCTCTCCCTTTCTGTCTTTCTCTCTCTCACCTTCTCTCAAAAAATACATTTAAAAAAAAGAAATATGCAAGAAAGCTTATACTCAGTAAAAAACATCTAGAAAAATAAGTTAAGCTTGTGCTTAGCTTAAAACCTCGAACGGATGGAAATACTCTATGTTAAAATTCTGAGTGCAAACATTCCTTAAACATAGACCAGGTGTTTGACTACCTGAGGTTTGGTACAGTTGTCTAAAGTTTAAAGATATAAATTTATTTCCTTTGCCAGATTTCCTGCATCACTGGGAACTGACCTATTTTTTTTTTGTTACAGTTATTGGGGTGACAATGGTTAGTAAAAATTACATATATTCTAGTACTTGACCTATTTATGGTAGTATGATTCATACCAAAATCCATTACTCACCTGGAATACTGAGGGTTTTGGTTTGTTTTTAAGCGATTACATTGCTCCGGACTGAATTGTGACCCACCCCACCCCCCTTCCCCGCACCTCCCCAAATTCATTTGTTGAAAACCTAACCCTCAAGGTGACTATATCTGGAGATAAGGTCTTTAGAAGGTAATTAAGGTTGTGAGGTCATAAGCAAAAGGTCCTAATTGAATAGGACTGTAGCCTTGTAAGAAGAGGAAAAAGAGCTCTCTCTGTCATGTGAGGACCAGGCAAGAAGGTGGCCTCTGCAAGCCAAAAAGAGGGCTCTCACATAAAAAGCTTTTTAGAAAAAAATTGCGGGGAAAGCTGGGATGGCTCAGTGGGTTAAGCGCTCACTTTGAAGCCCCAGGGACCGAGGATCAAATCCCGGCCCCGACCCATGCGGACCCATATGCTGAGCTGGGGTGTGCCCCCAGTTCAGTTCTTGCCAGGACCTATGTGGGAGGCTCCCGGCCCAGTTCCTGCCCTGCGCAGCCCTGTGCCCACCTGTGGAGTGAAACTATATGGAAAACTAGTGTCAACTATGGAGACTGCTCTGGGCCCTCCCCCTTTTCTCTGTCTCTCTCTGTCTCTGTTTCTCTCTGTCAAAAATCAATAAAAAAATAAATCTTAAAAAAAAAAGAAGAAAAAAAATGCTTCTGTAAACAGCTGTATACTTTGGTACTGGGTAGGAAGTGAAAAAGATATATTTAAAATATGCATACATAGAAGTAAATAAAAACATCGGTGGAGCTGCTTTATTAAATTGGGGAAATGCTTTTTCCTAAATGATGACCGCTTCCTCCCACCCCCCAAACTTTCAAGGTACACGTGAAGGGCATTCTTTCAGAATATCACGCCCTGTTGTGGGAACACACTAAAGCAGGCAGAGTTCCAGAATAGGCCATTTAAACAGGGGCCTGTGCTGGATTAACCTGTCCCTGCACCTGTGTCCTCCAGACCTTCCCTGCAGGGTGACTGAACCAAATGAGAAAAAAAATGGAGAAGACACGTTAAACTGCCATTTTAGCAGCACTTGATGGTGCTTACGAGGTGCCAGACACCATTCTAAGCACCTCACACATATTAAGGCTTCTAACACGACCCATTGTCACCAGCTGAGGAAACTTGAGACACAGAGGTCAAACACATCACTCAAAGCCCCAAAGCACGATAGACTGGCTGTTGCCAAAACCTGTTTCTCCTTCCTGGGCACAGGAGTAGAGCTAAACACTTCCTAGCCTTCCCTACAATTAGGCGCATCGGTGTCACCACTGACACATGAGCAGAAGCATATGCGCCTCCTCTAGACCTGGCCCACAGACCTTCATACTCAGGATCTTCATGCTCATTCGCTCTCCACTGGCTTAATGAAGATCCCAAGAGCTATCTTAAATGACACAGACAGCAAAGCAGTAAGACCTAGAGCCTGGATCCTCAAATCACTGCTAGGAGAAAAGCTCCCTGCTACCAGAAACAATTGTGGTAGTGCTCATTTTTTAACATGCATGAAAAAATATCTATTATATTTGGGGATGCCAAGATGGCTCAGCAGGTTAAGCACTCACTTTGGGGCCATGGGCTCCAAGGATGGAGTCCCTTCCTGGGTCATTCGGACCTGTCTGCTAAACTAGGGTGCTTCCCTTCTGGGAGGCCCCCAGTCTGCCCACAGCCTGGTTCCCACCCTGCACAGCCCACATCCACCTGTGTGGAATGAAACTGTTGAAAACTGATGATGTGCAACTATAGAGACTGCCCTGGGTTCTCCCCCTTCTCTCTGCCTCTATAACAATAAAAATAAACCTTTTTTAAAAATCTATTGTGTTTGAGCCATTATATATTTGAAGTTTAATCAGAGTAACAATTTTGTTTGCTACACAGTTAATTGAAAATCAGAACCTTGAAGTGGGTGCTGCCCCAGCAAAAAACTTCATCTATGTGACCCTAGCTTAGTTGGCAATGAGAAAAGATGGAGCTAGAGTTCTGGGTTGTAAGAGTAAAATTTCACCTATCATTTAGTATTCCTTTCCCATAGTAAAAATGATAAAGCACTGTAGAATTAATGTCTTAACACACAAGAGTAACAAAGACTTCTTTTGATAGTTGAAAGATTTTTATTGACAATCAAAAAAAATTCACACTTATTAATACAATAGGAAAATAAATGTTTCTTTAATGAATAATTAAGTGAAACTATCCAGGGCCTTATAGGATCTGTAATATGTACTATGCACATCACAGCAGACAGGACATGAACTTGCTGGACCATTAGGGTGTGACTGAAGCTGAGACAATTAATTATAAAAGTGACCTAACAGCTTTCCCAAACAATGGTACCCTTGAAATTAAAACACGAAATAGAATTTGTATTTATACCATTTTAGATATGACTCACAACACACATGAATCTTAATTTTATGACTTTGATGTTACTTTTTTAAAGGTACCCAACAGAAATTCTAATCTTATTTTAAGATCCTGAATTTGAGGTGTGCAATAAAGCTGTAATTTCTCAACATCAAAGTTTATTACACAACACTTTGAGCAACAGACACGATTTCACAGACTGTATTTGTGTTCCGTTCCCTGCAGCATGAATCATGCTAAGGTGTGTGAAATACATCCGAGCAGGCACTGCTGATTCAGTCACAATATCCTTCCTGATAAGATACTACTTGTTCCTTTCAGAAGAAATGGTTATTTCACCTTTTCTGTTATAAAAAACAAGGCTAAACAGAATCTTAGTCTCATTTTCCACTGGATGATTAATATCTTTACTCTAAATTATTTTAAAGACTTAAAATCTACCCAACAGTGAGGAAAAAGCAAAACCTTAATGAGGACAGTTTTTCCTCATTCCCTTAACATAAAGCCAAAACAAAAATGGAGCTCCACAGAAATTTCAACATTGAATTTTTTTTGAACTCTTAAAGTTTAGTAGGAGTCAAAGTTTTGTATAAATCAATTGTCTCTAAGTATCTCTGTCAGTGCCATACAAACCATGATCTAGCAGACTACTTGTATTCAAAAGCCCATCTTTCAAAAGGTCCTACCTTCTCTAGATGATCTGTTTAGAGTTCACTGTCTTGTGAATATATAGGCATATATATTATATATGTAAGCGGTAATCATGTGACTCCCATTTGCCCTCCATGAAAGTCATTTTAATGTAGTATATAAAGACAATCATAGTCCCTGACACACAGTTATCAGTCTCATCAACATTTTGATAATTCAGAAAGCCTAAATGCTTTTCTAATTGAATTCTAAAAGTGCCTTGAATTTTAATTTTTTTTAACTTTAGTCTTCAATATTGAAACTAAATTACTCCATTTTTCCACAGAAAAAAAATAAACTTGGGAAAACATCCTGTTACTAAATAGGCTTAAGAAACAACCTAAATACAGAAAATATTCCAATAGAAGGTAAAACCTATGTGGGTTGCTCAACACAGCATTACATACAATAAAAATCTAGAAACAAATGTAATATTCAGTAACAGAGATGTAAAATTAGGAAATGTCCAACTATAAAGATATGAAGCCATTAAAGACGAGGAAGATGCTGAAAATGGACAGCACAATGCTGAGCCAAATGCACAAAGGCTCTGTGCTTCATCTACATCAAAATAGGAACATAATCTGACATGCTGTGTCACTGTGATATGGGTTTGGTTTTCCCTTTATTGAGAAACTCAATATAAAGCTTCTATAGTGATTGTACATTTTCTTAAAAAAAAAAGTAAAAAGCATCAAATGGATAAAATGACTCAAAATCAAGTCTTTGAAAATGCCTGTTCCTGTGGGAGGCATGTTTTGATTGCGTCCAGGAATGTCTTTGCCTCTCATTACTGGGGGGACGCCCCTGACCAGGCCAGGTGCTCTGAGAGGGCTGCTCAAAACAGGCCTGAAAGAGGGGCCGGTGACCTGTGGCTTCATTCCTATTGTTGATTTCATTGAGTAGGCCCAAAGTTATCCATTTTTGAGTACTTACGCAGCAAACACTTCTATGTTTGAGGACAAAATTCCACAGAAAAGTCTTTATAGTTTTTCCTACAAAAATGTTCAGAGATGCACAACTATTTCCTTCTCATAATAAAGAAATTCTCAATTTGCAACCAAGTTGTATTTTTTTAAATGACAAATGGTGTTAACTTTGTCCAACATGTGACCATAAATAATTAAAGAGCACTGGGTGAGATCTACTAGAAGTAATCCTAGACAAAGGGTTACTTACAAAGAGAAATTTTCAGTAGAAAACTGAGTATCCTTTGGGGAATCAATTTAATATTTTATTGTTAAACAACTGGTGCAAAGTCTAGATTTTCTATAAATGCAATAGAACAGGTATAGAAAGTCTTCCCTAGTGCTCCAAAAGCACAGGGACACAGTATTTTTTATGGCTGCATGATGACACTCATAATTCCCTAGGTATTTCAGCTCTCTGAAGATAATGTTCAATCAAAACATTAAATCATACAAAGCATTAATATTTTCAAACAGTTGCTCAATAACAAATTTTTAAAACAAGAAATTATTCATAGCACTAAATGACACATCAAATATGTGAATAAGCTTCATTCAGAAACTCTACAATAGAACAGCTATGGGTATATTGTGGTACTCTGCACTAATACAAAAACAGTCATAAAGAGCATTACATACTCAGTGCAATGCCAAAGTTTCACTTTTTGCAAGCCATGTATCTTTCAGTTACATTCTCCCAGTTGATTACATTCCAAATGGCCTTTAAGTAATCAGGTCTGACATTTTTATACTGAAGGTAATAAGCATGCTCCCACACATCAATCCCCAACAGTGGAATAAGACCTATGGGAGAAAAGGGGGAAAAAGCAAAAACTATAAATTTCAATCTGAAACATTGCATCTTCTCAATTTAAACTCTATCCTATTCATACAAAACTACCTTTACAGCATTCGCATCCATTTTTCAGTTTCTTATATACATAGGAAATGTGCATAAGAATAAATATTCCTATAAAAACATTTTAAACTTTACTCTTTGGAAGAAAATGTGATAAGTAGTAAAAATAATTAGACTTGGGAAAATCAATTAACTGCAGTATTTTAATAGCTGTTCTTAAGATACTAACAGATTTATCCAAGAGCCTATTCTCAGTCGTCCCCACTGGGGTCTCGGTAAGGGTATGTTGTTTATGGGGTTACTGAGGACCTTCCAAAGGTCCTGAGCACCGAGGGGGGCTATGAGAAAACTGCCCAGCCTAAGACAGTACAAAGCATCTATGAGACTGACAGAACAAGTTAATCAGGAAAAAGAATAGGACTAAAGAAAGAGATACACTGCTTTCAGAACTAAATAGTATAAATGCAGAATTAGTTATATCTATAAAACATTTATTTATAAAAACCTCAAACTAAATTAATGATAGTCTCCTCTAGAAAATAATTCTCACCCAGGATAGAATGTCTTGATCAGTTGTGAGGTGTGGCATTAATAATGTATTATTAATAATCAAGGTAGTAAAATTTACAAATGATTTTTCCCTAAGAAAATGGCCATGACTGTCACTTATCTTCATTCCAATGGGCTCTCTTCAAGTGGGAGAGATTCGCCTGGAAATCAGCCTTTCCAGTTAGGTACCGTCACAGGCACACCTGCCTCTCCACAGCAGTCAGTGCTCACAGATCTTTTGATGCTTTTACAAATTCTGTGGCACCTCACTTTGCCAAAAGAGCCATTTAGATTCTGGCAAAGTCAAAGTATGACCAGAGACGTGAGTCACAGAACCAAGTCTTCTGACATGTGTAGCGGTGGAAAAGGTGGCTGAGAGCCACTGCTGTTTGATGTTAAGGTGTCACTTTTGGCTTCTTTACACTGAAGATCACAGTTCCAGCTAACTGCTAGATATCTTATGACTTTTTTCTAGAGAGCTTCTAATTCAAACATAAAAGGATGGGGTAGGTAAGCCCAACATAGAGCTTCTAAGGCAAATGTTTTCATAGATCAAAACCCCCAGAAAGGCACAATTCTGGAAAGCTGAGCTCTCTTCCACTTAGACCCCAAGTGCTCAACAGAGAGAGTGAGAGAGCTCAGGTCTAATGAAGTCAGACTCAGCTCATGTCTTTTCCTCACTCTTGTTGTTTCTCTAATTTTAGGGTTTTTTTTAGTGCATATAATTGTGTAAGCTGACACAAACTCTGTCAAATGAAGCAGAATTTAAGATCTTTTTTCTTAATGTACCTGTAAAATCACATGTGCTTATTTTTTATAAGATTTAATATTTCTAAACATCAAGGACTGTTAAAGCACTTTTGCTCACATAAGACCGGGTATCATCTATTAAGATTTGTTCAGGGGAAGCCGGGATGGCTCAGTGGGTTAAGCGCTCACTCTGCAGCGCCGGGGACCGGGGATCGAATCCCGGCCCCGGCCCGTGCGGAACCATATGGTGAACTGGGAGCTCCCCCAGTTCAGTTCTCTCTCTGTCTCTGTATCTCAATCTCTCTCAATCTCTCTCTCTCTCTCTCTCTCTCTGTCAAAAATAAATAAATAAATAAATATTTAAAAAATAATAATAATAGATTTGTTCAAATGAGTGCATGTCTATGATAGATTTTTTAACAGTTTTTCTTATTTCTTTCTTTTTTTTTTTTTTTTTAAGATTTTTATTGTTTTTGACAGAGAGAGAGAGATACAGAGACAAAGAGAACAGGGAGGGCCCAGAACAGTCTCCACAGTTGTACATCATAGGTTTTTCCACATAGTTTCATTCCACAGGTGGGCGCAGGGCTGCACAGGGCAGGAAATGGGCCAGGTTCTCACCCCGGTGAGAACTGAACTGGGGGCACTCCCCAGTTCAGCATATGGGTCCACACAGGCCGGGGCCGGGATTCGATCCTCGGTCCCCAGGGCTGCAAAGTGAGCGCTTAACCCACTGAGCCATCCCGGCTTCCCCAGTTTTTCTTATTTCAAGTTAAGTGCTTTATAGTGAACCATCTCTCCCGAATGAATGTGTACCCATTTTCCCATCTCACCTGTTGTTCCCTGCAGGGGATCCTGATTAGCACAGGCAGCAATCTGTAAGCGCCCCTGCTCCTTACTGAAACCAAGCCAGCCCCAGCCTGAGCCTTGAACACCAGCAGACACGGCGGTCAGCTTCTCCTTAAATTTGGTGAAGGAACCAAAGTCACGTTTGATGACTTCCAGCAGTTCCCCTATAAAAAAAAAACAAAGAACACCCACAAATGAACAGATAAAAACAATTACAATAAAACATTCCATATATGAAAATATTCTTGTCAAATGGTCCAAGATCCAACTAGACACCACCACACAGAAGATATAACA
This sequence comes from Craseonycteris thonglongyai, assembly GCA_004027555.1. Classification (NCBI taxonomy): domain Eukaryota; kingdom Metazoa; phylum Chordata; class Mammalia; order Chiroptera; family Craseonycteridae; genus Craseonycteris; species Craseonycteris thonglongyai. The sequence continues at coordinate 15,962 of PVKE010004020.1, forward strand.
AAATCCAGTGAGCCTACGTAAGACCAGGTTATTCCCACCCTGACACCAGTGTCGCAGGTCTCACACTTCTAATTCACATGTTTGTCACTGCAGCGTGTTAGAGGGGTCTCTTAACTCACTAAGCTACTGCCATGAGGAAAGAAAAGACGATTTCCCATTAGCTTTCTTTCTTTCCCACTCAGTAGAAAATTTTACGTTGACGTCTACTCTACCAACTCAGTCTCAAATGGAGAATAAAATGTTATGGCTGTTATCTGGTTCTTCTCCAAGGCAACCTAGATCTTTCCTATCTCGAGTATATCATTTTAAAAACAGTGATTTTTCTCTTCTATTACTGAACTAAGGGCACGCTTTAAGAGCTATAACCCTCTTTTATTCCATAGCAATATAAAATATAATTCTAGATTGAGCCCATCACCTAAATTAACTAGACCAAAAAGATCACTTCTCTAATAGTTTAAAAATAATCATCTGTTGTAAGTACACATGATGGAATAAAGTGGTACAAATAACACAGAATGGCAGAGAGTACCAACAGCTATTGGGTGTATCTGATACTCTGGTAACTCACAAAACTTCATTTGGTCTGAAGACCTAGCTCACAAACAATACAGTGTGTACAGCTTCCCATACTAACTCCCTCACTCATCTGAACTTCTTAATGAAGCTGCTTATTTCAACTGCATAAGATGCCTGTTAGAACACATTTACAAACAACAACACCGAAACTTAAGGTACATACCAGAAGCCCAGAAACAAGGAAAGGGAGCTGTATTCATGCCCCTCCCTGGGGTGAGGACATTTAAAGGCGTCTGGGCCTCTGCACACTTCACAGGAAGTCAGTGAACGAGGAGTGTAGGCCAGACCATCAGCTCTGTATGCCCTTCATGACCTGCAGTTGTCCTGGAAAACCTAATTTTCTGGGACGACTGACTTCTTGTCAGTAAGGAAGAATACTAAAATACTAGTATAGTAGCAAAAGGCACTACTATACACACTTAACATATAATAACTTATTTAATTCTCAAAACAGCCTATTATTATCCCCGTTTCATATAGATGAAGAAACTCAGGTACAGAGCAGTTAAGTATCTCACCCCAGATCCTACAGCTAGTAAGTGAAAGCTTATCTTTTCTTAAAACTGTTTCTCAGTCTTTCCCTCCTGTATCAAAAGTATGTGTCATTGACACTGTATGATATTGTGTGTGTACGTATATATATAAAATCTGATGACACATCTCCCTGAATGCATTCTCCATTCTTACATGTCCCTTTGAAAGGTACAACTTGGTTGTACTGCTTGCTGTGAAAAATATGCCATTATAACACCTCAGAGAGAATTAAAATAACGTTAAGAAAACCAAGTCGGGGAAGCCGGGATGGCTCAGTGGGTTAGGCGCTCACTTTGCATCGCCGGGGACCGAGGATCAAGTCCCGGCCCCGACCCGTGCGGAACCATATGCTGAACTGGGAGCTCCTCCAGTTCAGTTCTCTCTCTGTCTCTGTATCTCTCTCTCTCTCTGTCAAAAATAAAAATAAATAAATAAAAATATATTTAAAAAAAAAAATGAGTCAGAGAAATTAAAAAAAAAAAAAAAAAAAAGAAAACCAAGTCATTCTCGTCATGCACAAAATGCAGCTAAGCCTGCACCAGGATATACCAACCAACCTTTGGGTTCTCCACCACCATTAGGGCTCAGGTTTGTCCAGAAAATGCTATGATTGATATGTCCTCCACCATTGAACTTCAGAGCAGGTTGAAGAGCTACCTGCGTTGTAACGTCACCTGAAATGTTAAAAATGCAAATACATTTTTTCAAATTCTTACTTTTTCAACAATTTTATACACTATTTTATTCTTTGTAAAATGTCAGGTAATTGGATCAGCTTATCCATAACGTCCCCATAGGTCCTAAAATTCCACAATTTTAGGCTTCTACAAAAAAAGACCTTTCCAAAATTATTTGTCCCAGTGGATCTTCAGCTCAATCAGTAACATGCTGAACAACTAGTGAGAGGCCCAGGAGTGGCAAAGCTAGTAGAAAATTAACCCCTGAGCTTCAACAAACTCAAAAGTTTTCTTGGATAGAAAAAAATTTCAGCAAATCAAAGAATGAAGAACAAAAATAGAAAATGGGAGAATGCTAAGCTAAAATGTACAGTTCCATATATGAACCATATGGAAAATTTTCAACTCTCATTATCCAGATAAAAACTATTCACTGGGAAATACTTTAATGCTACATTAACAAGAAATACAACATAATTCAAAATTGAACTAATTTTCAATCCCAAACTTACTCCTGTGGCCTTCCCCGTCTCATTAACTGCCAGCTACCTTCTCAGGGCATTTTTGATAGCTTGGTAATTTTTGCCTCCTTTCCTCTCACACCCCACACCTAACCCACCAGCATATCCACCAGTCAGCTTTTCCTTTAAAACACATCCAAAATCCAATCCCTCCTCCCTCCCTCCAGGGCAGACCAGCAGCATCTCCCACCTGCATTCCTGCCACTGTCCGGCACTGGTCCTTTGCTTCCATATCCGTCCCCTATAGTCTATTCTCAACACAGTGGCTCCTCTAGATCCCAACCCGATCACGGCACTCCCCTAGTCAAACCCCTCCAAAAGCTACTCTTCTCAGAGTGAACCCCAGGTCTTTACAATCGGCTACAGAAATGCACATCATGACCCTCCTTGCTGGCCCCGCTCCAGCCTCACTGGCCTCCTGGCATGCACATGAGCACTCCGCATGCTCCCAGCTTAGGGCTTCCACTGCTGCATGTGCCGGAACACTCTTCCCAGGGACAGCCTCATGCTTCGTTCCCTCATTTCTCCAAGTCTGTACCGAAACATCAGCCTCATCAGCAAAGCCTTCTCTAACCACGTGGTAAGATGGGCAATTCCCCTACCTTGCTTTTCTCCCCAGGACTTACAACGCTGCCATGCTACATATGTACTTGTTCATCTGTCTCCCCACTAGAATAAAAGCTCCAGTGAGGACAAGGACATTTGTGCACTGCTATGTCCCAGGGCCCAATATACAGCCTCATACATAGTAGGCTCTCAATGAATGTTTGTTGACTGACTAGATAACTGAATATATTGAATGTAGTTTCTAAGGTAAAAAATTCTCTGACATCTATAGTACTTCAAAAAAAAAAAAGTCTGGGGAAGCCAGGATGGCTCAGTGGGTTAAGTGCTCACTTTGCAGCGCCGGGGACGGAGGATTGAATCCTGGCCCCGGCCCGTGCGGACCCATGTGCTGAACTGGGGAGTTCCCCGAGTTCAGTTCTCTCTCTGTCTCTGTATCTCTGTATCTCTCTCTCTGTCAAAAACAATTAAAAAAAAAAAAGTCACGTTTGAGGACTTTTTTCAACCTTGCTAAAAAAAATAGGCAAAAATTTTTTTCTGTGCCTTCCAGAAGCTACAGATTAACTAAACTATTAGGAAAAATGGGAATTCCCTTACTCAACAAATACTGAGTGTTTATTATTCACAAGATATGAAGAGGCAAAGTAAAGGACATAAGGAACTATTGAGAGCTCTGCTCAGAGCTCACATCATAGAAAAGGTTCTCTCTTCTGTTCTTAAGACGCACACCTAGAACATAGTAAGAAATACCGCTTTCTGAAACAGTTGGCTAGCAATTCAGAAAGGAGAGATCACGTATCTGAATACAGAGATAGTCTGAGTTTTTCTAAAATGTCAACTTTTTGTTGCTGTCATATTTACAAAATAATTTTCTTACAGGTCAGTTACCTGAATAATTTTTTTTGGAGAGTAACTCTAAAAGGACATGTAGGTTTATTAAATTGTGTTTTACTAAGTCAACAGTAACTAAATTTTTCTAAGGGGAAAGAAACATGCCTCTTGAGAAACAAGTTTAATAATCTCAATCTTAAAATTTACTGTTTTTAAATTTTAATAGCCATTTGCGGGACTTAATATCTGCTTTTAAGAAATTCATTTCCTTTAGTTTCACTTCAGTTTTTTCTTCTGTTAAACACAAGAAAAGTTAAATACTTTGTTTGAAAAATACTTATTTACATGTGATGAAATTGATGTTATTTTATTTATACTGCTTTCTTGCCAAATTTTCAAACATAAAAATGTAACTCTTGGGGAAGCCGGAATGGCTCAGTGGGTTAAGCGCTCACTTTGCAGAGCAGGGGACCGAGGATCGAATCCCAGCCCTGGCCCGTGTGGACCCATGTGCTGAACTGGAGAGTACCCCCAGTTCAGTTCTCTCTCTGTCTCTGTATCTCTCTCTCTTTCTGTCAAAAAAAACCCAATTAAATAAAGAAAGAAAGAAAGAAAAGAAAAGAAAAGAAAAGAAAAGAAAGAGCTTGATCATGGGGTTGATGTTATTTTTTTTTAAAGTGTAACTCTTTAACAATTTTTAAAATATAACTTCTTAAATAAAAGAAAGTTCCATAGGTACTTATTAATTTATGGGCAATATAAAATATAATGTAAAGTTTTTTTTCCAGTAGCTTTCAATAAACAGGTAACGCTTCGATTGCACAAGGACTGAAATTAAGCTGTTTTGAAAATACTGAAGAGACAGGTTTATGGATGTCAGATACTGTCATGCATGAAATACTTTCACAACTGAGATATTTCCCAGCCTCACTATTACCACATCCGTCTCGCATGTTATTTCCTAAATTACCAAAACTTTTCCTGTATTCAGAATCTTTTGCCATATTTGCGTCTCTCTGTCAAAAGTAAATTTTCCAGAATGTGGCAACTTCCTCTTTAGCTGTTTACCTCATACACAATCAGGCTGAAGTACTACATTTTTCCACTAGATGTCCCCCATCAACAAGATCTCACTATCTAAAATTTACCCCGAAATTTCACAAGACTGAAATTCAATAGGTATATTTAAGGAAAAAAAGCATTTTTTTTTTTTAACTGAACTGGGGGCCTCACCGCATTCGGGAAGCACACCCCAGTTCAGCATGTGGGTCTGCCTGGGCCGGAGCCGGGATTCAATCCTGGGTCCTCCAGGCTTCAAAGCAAGCGCTTAACCCGCTGAGCCATCCCGGCTTTCCCAAAAATGCGTTTTTTAACTGTGTAGCTTATAAAGCTACATGTATAGTCTGGAAACACAATTGTCAATTATTTCCTCTATAAACCACTGCTTAACAAATAGATTGAAATGTGTCATCGTTTTTTGCATAGAAACACTAAAACAACAGTATTTCCATACACACCCAGACACAAAATACAGAACGTGCTCACTGGTTTTTGTCAACTGAGCTCCTATAAAAAAAAAAAAGGAAAGTAACTCCGTATACCTTAATTAAATTCTAAATATGAGTACCGTATTTTCCGGCGTATAAGACGACCCCCTAATTTTACAGTTAAAACATAGGTTTAGGCCTATATTCGCTGTATAAGACTACCCCCCACTTCCGAGGCAACACCAGTTCTTTTTTTAATTAAATTTTTAATGACGGGAAGCTGGGATGGCTCAGTGGGTTAAGTGCTCACTTTGTAGCGCTGGGGACCAGGGATCGAATCCCGGCCCCGGCCCGTGCGGAACCATATGCTGAACTGGGAGCTCCCCCAGTTCAGTTCTCTCTCTGGCTCTCTCTCTCTCTGGCTCTCTCTCTCTCTGTCAAAAGTAAAAATAAATAAAAATATAAAAAAAAAAAATTTTTAATGAATGACATTTTTCGAACATACCGTAATATACCGTACATTGATAGAACATGTATATTGCATGCATAAAAAGTCTGCTTGGATTGGCTGAGTTAGAGAGGCGGTCCGAGCAGCCTTGCAGTGATTGGTGCAGGATCGAGTTGGAAAATTCGTTTAGCGGCATATCGAGACGCTTTTCGGGTTATACTCGGCGTATAAGACGACCCCCAATTTTCGGTTGACTTTTTTTCGTTTCAAAAGTCGTCTTATATGCCGGAAAATACGGTAAATACAAGCCTGTTTCGGTTTTCCCCAAAAAGGGATATTTTCCTTGTGAATTTCAGCCCCTAAGTCAATGTCAAGAGCACATGGGGAAGCCGGGATGGCTCAGTGGGTTAAGCGCTCACTTTGCAGCCCCAGGGACCGGGGATCGAATCCCGGCCCCGGCCCGTGCGGACCCACATGCTGAACTGGGGAGTGCCCCCAGTTCAGTTCTCTCTCTGTCTCTGTATCTGTCAAAAATAAATAAATATATTTAAAAAAAAATTTTTTTAAAAGAACACGTGCACTGGTCCTACTGGATAGGGGAGCATTTCTTTACGGAGACGCGCCTGCCTGCCACGTGTCCCTGGAGCCGGGGTCCCCGTGCCCGGCCGCCTGGCACCTACCCTTGTCCAGCGCCTCTCGGTACTTGTCCTCGGTGGCATTCAGGTTGTTCACATAGGCCGCGTGGTGCTTGCTGTGATGCAGCTGCATGATCTGGGCGTTGATGTGAGGCTCCAGGGCGCCGTAGTCGTAGGGCAAGTCGGGGAGGCTGTGCTTCTGCCTGGAGCCCAGAGACCCCAACGCTGGCACCAGCTTCTGGCTCGTCCTGCAAGGGGAGCACAGGCCCGGTCCGCTCAGGCGCGCAGGGCGCAGACGCGGCTGCGGGAGCCGCGCACCTGGGCCTTCCCGTCCTTGGCTCGCTCGCCGGCCGCACGCTGGGAAGCGGTTACCGGTAACTGAACGCCGCCGTCCTAACCCCTTGGCAGCACCTGGCCGCGCTCAGCCCACACCTGCCCGGCTCGGGCAGGGCCGCCCGCCGCGTCCCCGGGACACCAGGACCCCGAAGGTGCCCTCGCCTTCGCCGGCCCCCAAGCGGAGACCGCGGAGGAGACCGCGGAGGAGACCGCGGAGGGGACACCGTGCGCCCTGCGCCCTTGGGGCCGGGCCCGCCTCGCGGCCCGGGACCCCTCACCTGCACGCCGCCCGGCACAGCATGGTGACGCCGCCCGCAGGCCTCTGGGAGTCGGAGCCGCCGCGCTGCGCCGACCGCCCCGAGTGCAGCGGCGACCCGGGCCGCGCCGCAAGGACACCGCTGCGCGCCGCAGGCTCCGCCCCCTGCTCGCCGCTCCCAACCCGGGGCCGGGTGGGGGGGGTGCCAGGCCCCGGGGGTCTGTCCGGCCCGCGCCCGGCCCGCGCGGGAACGCGAGAAACGAGGGTGCAGAAACCCTTCCCAAGGGGGCTGCAGGAACCGTGGTGCCCGCCGAGCGTGCTGCCCTGTTGGTCGCCCAAAGGGAAGGGTACCACCCCCCCATTGTGAGATGGTACGGCCCGCAGCGCGGCCCCGCCCCCGTCGGCGACGCCCGGCGGAACGCGGGGAGGGGGCGGGGCCGCCGGGGCCGCGAAAGTGTGCCTCCTCCTTCCCAGGCGGCGGCGCTGGGGCAGCCCCTCGGTCAGCTGAGCTCCCCGCAGGACAGACTGCGCGTTTCCAGAACGGCCTCTGCGTGCGTCACCGCGTCCCTGAGGAAGATGGGTCCTGGGCGCTGGGAAGCTATAGGGCCGGTGCCCCCCAACCACTGCCCCCAGTGACCTTCCTTGCGGAGAGAGCTGACCTTGGGACCTTCTCCAAGCCTGATCACAGTTACTGAACACTAAGAATGGGCCAGGGACTTGCACTGCAGGGTTTGCATGCATTTATCTTTATTTCACCCGGATCATAGGTACTTTGCACTACAGGTGACCGTTAAAGAGCTCACTGAGGGGAGCTGGGATGGCTCAGCGGGTTAAGCGCTCGCTTTGCAGCCCCCGAGACCGAGGATCGAATCCCGGCTCCCGCCCAGGCGGACCCATATGCTGAGCTGGGGTGTGCCCCCAGCTCAGTTCTTGCCCTGGCCTATGTGGGAGGCTCCTGGCCCTGTGCAGCCCTGCAGCCCACCTGTGGAGTAAAACTATATGGATCAGCAATGCTGTCAACTATGGAGACTGCTCTGGGCCCTCCCCCTTCTCTCTGTCTCTCTCTCTCTGTGTGTTGAAAACAATAAAAATAAATCTTAAAAAAAAAAAGAAGAGTTCACTGAGAGTAAGAAGGTTGCCCTGGTCACACAGTTAATAAATCAGGATTAGAGTGACTTCCATGAACCAACAGTTCAGAGAATTTAAACAAAAACAACAGAGGATTCTTTCCTTCAGTGTTTTATAGTATAAAAAGTATCAAATGTTTTCTCAACAATTAAATCCTGAATTGTGTGAGTCCTCCCAATATAGAAATTAGGAAAGCTTTATACTGTTATTGGCCTGAGTTGGGCCTTTATGGAATAGATTAATAAAAAAGGAAGCAAACAGTAGGTGCTTAATAAAGAGTTTCAGCTCCTTTTTTTCCCCCCCTTCCTGACCTCTACCCCCACCACATCCCCCACCCCACCCCACCCCACCCAAGGATGACTAGGCTTTGGATTAGGGGAATAGCAAGGGAAACCACCCAGCATGACTTCCCAGCAAGAGAGCTGGGGCTTGCTGGCGGTCAGAAGGAAATTCAAATTGGGAACAGATTATGGGTGTCCTTAAAATAAACATATGATTTAAAAACAAACACGGTTGCCAACCAATGTCATCCCAATAAATTTAACAATTAAAAATATATAAAATAATTTAAAATTTAAAAAAAAGAAACATATGGTTGGTAACAGGCAATTGAGAAGCATTTTAGCTGAAGTGCGGCACATCAAAGCAAGATAGTCTGGCATTAATACCATGAGGGGCAGGCTTGTTAGGAAGCTGTGGCATGAATCCTAGCATGAGATACCAATAGCCAGTTTTAGGGTACTAGCTATGGGAACTGGAAGAAAAGAGGATTTTTTTAAGACTTATTTTATTGTTTTGAGAGGAGGTGAGAGAGAGAAGGGGTCTCCATAGTTGTACGGCATTAGTTGTGACATGGTTTCATTCCACACAGGTGGATGTGGGGCCGGCTGCCCAGGGCAGGAGCCAAATTCAGGGCCTCCCGCATGGGAGGCGAGAACCTTCACCACCTTGCCATCCCTGTGGTTACCAATTGTGCTGAAGTTCAGCATATGGGTTTGCACAGGTGAGGCCTGGAATTGAACTCCTGAACCAAACCCCAGACCTCGAGATCGCGAGGCAAGTGCTCAACCACTGAGTTATCCCAGCATTCCCAAGAAAAGATTTTGAGGATGAAACAACAAAATTCAGTGACATGTCTGTCACTAATAAAAGGGCTTCATCTATCGAGAACTATCACTGGAAGGAAACAGCCTAGTCAGACTGCATCGATACACTTCTTATTTTTACAGATGGTGGTACTTTCAGACTTAAAATGGCCCACCCCACCCCACCCTCAGGATGTACCCTTTTGAACAAGCAATAAAGATTGGGGGGTGGGGAAATGACAGTAACAGCCAAGTAAAAGTGTCTCTCACATCATATCTGTCCTCAGCTACGTCCTTCCAGAAGACAACCCCGGCTGCGAGAGTATCTGAGACCAAGGGTTTAATGAATATGGGAGGTAATGAGAAGAAAGTTTCTTTTCTCCTTTGTCTACCACACCCAATGGACAGGCCTCTTTCTTTTCTAAGTGGCTACTGTAAGCAGTACTCATTCAATTGGCTCAAGGAGTTAAATAGATTACAGTTGACTGGGGTCTGTCCCAAATGTCCCCTGCTTGCTCAGCACGTCATTCTGCCACATCGGGGCTCCATGATTATGGACTGCCCTTGAATAAACTTCCGAAGGTCACTTCAGTGCCATCTTCAAACCCACCACAGTGTAGACCAACGTATGGGTGCGTTGAGGTGGAATCATGTTGCGGCAATTATTAACATGCATTTATATGCTAGTCACAGTGTCTCAAACACAGATACGTGTATTCCCTCATGTAAGGGAGATCTGAAGTAAGTAGCCCAGGGCTGGCATGACAGGACTGAGGCTCCTCTGTCCTCAGAGTTGTCTCATGATCTGTGATCGCTTCTATATCACCAGTCATCTCAGTTCCTTCCTGTGAATAAGGAAGGACAGAAGGTTGGGCCCCAGCTGTCTCCCTCTTACGGATCCTTTGGGGTAGATTCACCCAAGGAATTCCCCCTCAGAATTCAGGTACAGAGGAGGCTGGGAAATGTGGTCATCGAGCTGTGTACATTTCCAGTCTGAAAAAAGTAGAATTCCGTCACTAAAGAAAAAGTGAGTAATGGATTGGGAAATTTTAGCAGTCTGTTTCATATATCCTCCTACAAGGTATTATTTCCACATACTTGGATATGAACTCTGACCTTTAATGGAATGCCCTTAGCCACATTCTCCCTTTTTTCCTCTCTGTTTTCTTTTCAAGCTCTGCATCACAAATCTTACCCAGGCAGAAATCCAAATGAGAATTGCTATACCAACTTTTTCTTTACATAACTTGGATTGTTAATAGGACCAAGAGTAGTACTTAAATTGCTAAAACAAACTCAGTGATCCAGGCTGAAAGAGAAAGTGATGATAGACATTAATATTATATCATTAACAAAGGTTTCAAAGTGAGCTTTTTCGTCAGGCTAATTTTAATTAAAACACATTAGCTGATGGAAGGAAAGGGGGAGCTTGGCTCAGAACCAAAGCGTTTTATTGAACAAGATGTGTGGGATATTCATCAAGGGAGAAGAAAACCAATGTTATTGAGCAGACCCTCAACACGAGCTAGATTCTAGGTCAAATACTCTATACCGTCTCAATTTGTACATCGCTGTTAAGTGGCTTATTATTTCTCTCTTGCACAAAGACAGTAAATGACTTTGCCAAGGTCACACCCACAGAATTAGTAGGTAGGAGAGATGGGCTTTGAATGTATTGCTCTGTTACCCTGCCCTAACTCTGTACCTTAAAACTGTTCCCCCACAGTCCTTGCACACAATAAAACTGAGCTCAGCGTTACTTTGTGTGTAGTCCAGATTTTGAAACTTTTCCCTTCTATGCTACTTCCCAGCTTATCCTATCTTCTCAACTCCTGATTGACCTCTGGCCTCATCTCGTGCATCTGACCCAGGACATAACTCTTGGACCTGAAGCTTGATACTGCTCCTCAGTTCTCACGCTAGGTCATTTGCCCGTTTAATCACATTGGCTTCTTAGCCTCGGTGAAGACCCAGTTTCCTGGAGTTGCCCTTAGCACGGGCCCACCTGACTGACTCTCTCCATCCTTGTCTATGGAAAGAATCAGACTTGTAGGCCATGAACCTGGGAAACCAGAACAGAATGGAGGAAGGGTGAAGAGAAAGGTTGCCCCATACTTATATCAGATCAGATTCCTCCATAAGATCCCTCCATAAGGATTTGCATCATCTGCCCTGAACAACCCACCATCATCAGTACTCCAGGTATATTAGTCAAGATTCTTCAAAGAAATGTAATGAACCCGATGTGTATATAAAGAGGAGATGTACTATGAGGAATTGGCTCATGTGATTATGGAGGCTGGCAAGTCCAAAATCTGCTCTGTGAACCCACAGGCTGGAGGCCCCGGAAAGCCGACAGTGCAGTTCCAGGCAAAGGCAATCTGATGAAGAATTCCCTGTCTCTAGGGGGAGGTCAGTTTTTTCTTCTATTCGGATTGATTGGATGAGGCCCTCCCATATTATGGAGGGCAATCTGCTTTACCCAAGATTCACTGATTTAAATGTTACTCAAATCCAAAAAACACCCTCCCAAGTTGATACATAAAATTACCCATCATGCCAGGTAGAAAATAACATGGCTAATGCATTTTACGTAAGGGATGAGATATCTGTCAGTCATTATGGCACAAAATTTCAATTAGTATCCCAGGATTTATCATGGAGTGAGACTGAATTCATGGGCACAGTCCTAAGAATAACTCTCAATAGCTACCCAAAGTGAATTGGCCCAGACCACAGACGGCAATGACCAAGCATGAGGACCTCAGGCTGGCTACATCTCCTGGTCAGCATATGCCAGGGCCTGTACCTCACACCATGAGATCCACTCTGAGGAAACAGTAGGTGTGGCCTCACAAACCATGGAGGTTTGTGCCAGAACTCAGTTCACTGGGAACAGGGTGGACACTGGGGTCCCATCTCAGGCATGTCCCAGAACATTGCCCACCCCGGGCCACATTGCCCTACTGTGGTGGTGGCTTGCTTACATCTGCAATGGCCCTTGATGGGAAATTGGATAAAATCATGTAAGACAACCCTGTAAGTGTTTTCACCCTAAGAATTTAACTTAGTTTAAAGAACTAGTCAGCTATATGTTGATACAAGATACTCTGGTTAATTATGAAAGAAGGCTGATCGATTACTCTTGTATTGTGTTTGAAGAGTATCTTGTTTTATTTTTATTTATTTATTTTTATTGTTTTTGACAGAGAGAGAGAGATACAGAGACAGAGAGAGAACTGAACTCAGGGAACCCCCAGTTCAGCATATGGGTCCGCACGGGTCGGGCCCAGGATTCGATCCTGGGTCTCTGGCGCTGTAAAGTGAGCGCCTAACCCACTGCGCCATCCAGGCTTCCCCTGAAGAGTATCTTATCAGTGATGTACAAACTACAAGCTCTTTTAATCTTATTGTTGACCCTGAACATTCCAGTCCCCTTGAGCAAACAGCTTAGTTTTGTCCCAGACCAGTTTAGAACTTAATCTAGTGGTTATGGGATGAATTGTATCCTCCAAAATTCATATATTGAAATCCTAACCCCAGTACTTCAGAATGTGACTACATTTGGAGATACAGTCTTTACAATATAATCAAGTTAAAATTTGAGCACTAGGATAGGGCCCAAACCAGTGTTGTGGTGTCCTTAAAAGGAGGTAAAGACACAGACATACAGGTGAGAGGACAGAGCAAGAAGACAGCCATCTACAAGCCAAGGAAAGAGGCCTCAGGAGAAACCAACCCTGCTAACACCCTGATCTCAGACTTCCTGGCCCCAGAACTGTAAGGAAATACATTTGGGGAAGCCGGGATGGCTCAGTGGGTTAAGCGCTCACTTTGCAGCCCTGGGGACTGAGGATCGAATCCCGGCCCCGGCCCGTGTGGACCCATATGCTGAACTGGGGAGTGCCCCCAGTTCAGTTCTCACTGGGATGAGACCCCGGCCCAGTTCCTGCCCTGTGCAGCCCCACCCACCTGTGGAATGAAACTATGTGGAAAAACCAATGATGTGCAACTATGGAGACTGTTCTGGGCCCTCCACCTTCTCTCTCTCTCTGTCAAAAACAATAAAAATAAATCTTTAAAAAAAAGAAAATATATTTCTGTTGTTTAAGCCACGCTGTGTCCAGTATTTTGTCACGGCAACCCTAGCAGACTCATACAGCAGTTCGGTGATTTCTGTAATCCAGCCTGGTTGGCACAAAGTCAGCCACTGTTGATAGCCACAATCACAGGTTCTCCTTCCCGCCTGGGGCCTCCCCCACCCATGCCCAGCTCCTTCCATGGGCTTGCTGGCACCCACCTACCCAGAGGGGAAGAGGAGTCTACATGCAGGAGGGATGCCCCTTCCCAGCTGGCTCCTGCTTTGGTGTCATCTGGCCCCAGGTCCCAGTGACACCAGCTCTAGCCAGTCAGACACTGAGAGAGAAGCGTGTTATCCCTTGATCTGGCTCAACTTCATTTTAACGGCGCCCACATCTGTGAAAGCTTTCGTACAGGTGACAGGTCAGGTTCACTGCAGCTGGCTCTCTCTTATGTAGACCCCCCTCCCTGCACCTGCCCAGTGTGGCATGCCTCTGTTTCCCCCCTGCCCCTTTGCTGGTGTCCAAGGTCACCCACAATGCCCAGGGTGCAGAGGTTCTGTGACTCCCTTTCTCCAAGGGCAAGAGAGGGGAGTGAAATGGGAAAGGATTGAGCCTAACACTCTGTTAAAGCCTAAAATGGCTCTTGTTTCTCCCCCACCCACCTTCTACACGCCCTGAGGGGAAAGCAAGCCCAGGCTGTTCAAACACAAGCCTCTCCACCTTTGAGCCAAGCTCTGAGGACACCATAAAGTTGCCTTTAGCAGCAGTGAGGGCACAAGCTGGAGTTGGAGGGTGCATGACAAGAATTTCCATCTGTGCTCTCCTATTGTTATTCACTGAACACTGAGGTACCACTGACCTCTGTGTGCTAAGCCTGTTCTGAGTTGGGTGTAGGAAGGTGACCAGATTTTAACATTGGTAAAGCGGGACACCATTGACGGTGGTGTGTGTGTGTGGGGGGGGGGGGGTTCCTGATTAAAAATTTGGTCTATCTCCCGCCGTTCCCTAGCTTGTCGCACATTCTTTCCAAAAATTGGGACTTTTTAAAAACACCATGAGACGCGGGACAAATTGTTAATAAATCGTGACTGTTCCGCCCAAAGTGGGACGTCTGGTCACCTTAGTGTAGAACCAGCCATGGTCCCCAACCTCAAGAGCTTGGTCACAGTCCTGGGGAGCCTGTTGCCCTGGAAGGACAGTGGGGTCTGGGAGTGCTGGCGGGAAGGCCTGAGGCTACCCGAAGACTGGAGTCTGGGGTTGTTGGGAGCCGGCCCGGAGCCTGAACGGAAAGGTTTCGGGGGGCCTGGATGGCAAAGCCTCAGCTCCCTGGACCTCCCGGGAGGGACCGGCCTGGGGCCTGGATGGCAAAGCTTCGGTCCCCCCTCTCATCTCCCTCAGTGATTAGTTGTAGGAAAACGACTTCGCATGAAGGCCAGGCGGCAGATGCCAACAGATTTATGGCCCGTGATCTACATGTCAAAGCCTTTACTGGAAGGGGCTGTTATCTCCGTAAAGATCTGTTCACACGTGCTTTGCTATGCTAATGTCTGACCTTTCCTTGTTCTTTGTAGTGACTGTAGGTATGCTATATAAGATAAGCAGTAAAGCTGCTGGGGCTGCTCTCACCGAGGACGGTCAGCTGGCCGTTTTGTCTGTCTTTAATTCCCACAGCTGGAACTCCAGGACTTCGTTCATCCAGGCTGGTTCCTGGCATGGGGTCAAAGGCCAAAACCCAGAGAGCAGGGATTTTTCAACCTCAGCACTGTTGACATGTTGGACCAGATAATTCCCTGTTGCAGGAGCTGTCCTGTATATTGTAGGATATTTATTTACTCACCTCCCTGGCCACTACCCACTAGATGCCAGTAGCACTCAACCCACCTCCAGTTGTAACAACCAAAAATGTCTCAAACATTACCAAGTGTCCCCTGGTACCCAAATCGCTGTCCCGCTCCCTCTGAGAATCACTGTGCTAGAGGCAAAACTATTACAAAAATGAGGCGTAGACTCAGTGCCCAAGAAGAGAGCAGAAGAGGCGCCAAGCGGGTGATGCATGGAGCAGTTTGCTCACTGCAGGTGACGATGCCCTAGTTCCACATGTTCAAGTCTGTTCAGCCTCAACGTGGTCCTGGCCTGAAGCTTGGTCTGACCAGCTTACGGGTCATAGGAAGACAAATAACCTCTAAGGAAAAATAAGTTCTTAGAATCGATTATGAAGAAAAAACAGTTGGTGAAAAACCAGTCAATCAGAGCAAAGTTAAGCTGAATGACAACAATCTGGGAAATAACTGTATACCTGTGAAAAAGGTATGTACACTACCACCCACAAATTTCTGAATCAATAGGGTAAATGCAGTTGTGAACAATGACAAATGTCATTTGACAGGCACGATTTGAACAGCTGTGTGCAAAACATTGGGGTATTGGGCAAAGAGGGAAAACAGGATAGTGAACCAGATTTTCTTTCAATTGGAGGAAGATTAACAAGAAAACAATCACACACACAAAAATATAATGACAGCTATAGTCAACAAGACAAGGAATAGCAAGTGCTAGAGAGGCTGTGGACAAAAAGGAACCCTCATACACTGCTGGTGGGAATGTAAACTGGTACAACCACTATGGAAGGCTGTATGGAGATTCCTCAAAAAATTACGAATGGAATTACCATATGACCCAGCCATCCCTCTACTGGGCATCTACCCAAAAAACCTAAAAACCTTAATCCACAAAGATACATGTACCCCAATGTTCATCGCAGCACTGTTCACAGTGCCCAAGTCATGGAATCAACCAAAGTGTCCTCTGATAGATGACTGGACAAAGAAGTTGTGGTACATTTATACAATGGAATACTACCCAGTCAATAAGAAAGATGAAATACAGCAATTTGTGACAACATGGACAGACCTTGAAAACATCTTATTAAGTGAAATAAGTCACACTGAAAGAATCAAGAAACATATGACCTCACTTATAGGTGGAATATAAAACGGAAAGGAACAAAGAAACAAAGACTCATGGACACAGTCAATAGTTTAGTGGTTACCTGAGGGTAAGGGGGGAGGTGGGTGGGAGAGATGGGTGGGAGGGAGTTGGGAGTGGGAATCAAACATACGGTGATGGAAAGTGAGCTGATTCTGGGTGGTGAGCACATAATGCGATGTATAGATAATGTAATGTAGAATTATACACCTGGAGACAATGTAATTTATATCAATCAATGTCACCCCAATAAATTTAACAATAAAAAATAAAAAAATATATATATAATAACAGCTATTATGTATTGAATACTGACATGCCAGAATCTTTACTAATTTGTCTTGTTTAATTCTCAAGAATAGTTCGCCAAGTTTTAAAAATAAAGAAATCAAGGTTCAGAAAGATCAAGTAATTTTTCCCAAGTCACTAAGCTAGAAACAAGTTTAATAGAGGGTTTAAACCTAAGTCAACTTGAGCTCAAGGCCTGTGCTGTTTCAGTCTACCGTGCTGTTCCAGGCAGAACAAATATAGTAGAAGCTCTTACGCACAGTCTACTTCAACAGTTTTCCAGATTAACAGATGAACTTCTGGTTCCTCTGTGGAACATACTGATAGATGCCCGTAGGCCTCCGGCGATCAGAACTAGATCATCCACTACTGCCCCCAACAGTTGAACTGAATGCTTACCAGGAGTCAGGTGTATTTGTCCCCAAAACAGATTTACACCTAGTTTTGCTTGTTTACCAGTTACTAAAGTTGCATAATTTAAGTAAAACAAATTTTTAATGAAAACTAAAAATGGAAAGTTTTGTAAAGACTCAATAAAGGCAAGTCACTAAGACTAATTGTGTTCAGTTAGATGTGGGCAACATATATAAGATTAGGAAAATAATTAAACAATTACAAGATCAGCCTCCCTAGACATGCCATACACCTCATCTGCTCACTCAGCTTTGTAAAGGTGGAACCTGGGAAATCAATGACTTAGACTTGGTTAGCTTACAGTTTGATTCACCCTCTAGCTTGCTTTCTTCACTGCCTCCTATTCAACTGTTTCCCTTTTGGTCCTTCCCCTGCTCCCTGCCCCCACTGTTTGAATGAATGACTCTGTTTTTTGTTCCTTTTCTTAAGGCTACAGGTACCTGGTTGATCCAATTAATCAGGGGAACACTAACCCTGAAAGAACAATTTCTCGTTTCTCAGGTGCCCGTTCACTGGGATCCACAGCTTCAGCTTCCTAGCAGTTCTGGCTGATGACGCATGGAGCATTCCACAGGTGCTGAGTTTAGGATAGCCTTATCTTGAAGCAACCCTAGAGGCCCCGGGAGGCGATTTCTCAACTGTCAGCCCTGAAACCTGTGTGACAGACTCCTGCTTTCTTTGTTCTCCGCCTTACCTGCCTGCATATAATATTTCCTGGCCATCCTAAGAAGGGGGAAGGCGACCTTTGAGTCGCCTCTACATCTTCCCTACATGCTGGCATTTGGGATAAGCCTACTTTTCTTTCCACCAGCCTCGTCTCTCGACTCACAAGGCAGCCAGCGGCAGGACTCTATCCCCTTGACACGATTATCTGGAACACAGCCACATGGCCACATCTGACGAAAGAGAAGTGGGACCATGTTAGCTCACCTCTGTGACCAGGAAGAAGAGAAAATGGGCTTGGTGAGTACTTAACAAGTCCGGTCATTAAAAATATACATGTATTTAAGGGTTCTCTAACCGGTAATGGCAATAAATGTTAAGATATAAATTAGAGGAAGCCGGGATGGCTCAGTGGGTTAAGCGCTCACTTTGCAGTGCTGGGGACCGGGGATCGAATCCTGGCCCCAGCCCGTGTGGACCCATATGCTGAACTGGGAGCTCCCCCAGTTCAGTTCTCTCTCTGTCTATGTCTCTGTATCTCTCTCTGTCTCTGTCTCTGTATCTCTCCCTCTGTCAAAAATAAAAATAAATAAATAAAAATATATTAATAAATTTATAGTCCCAGGATACCAAGAAATGTGATGACATAACTATTAGTCCTGTAGGGGAGGACAATTTTTTCCTCTGCTCTCTACAGTCTTTTGGCTGGTCTAATAATAAAATTGACATAAGACAGATTAAGGGGAAGCCGGGATGGCTCAGTGGGTTAAGCGCTCACTTTGTAGTGCCGGGGACTGAGGATCGAATCCCGGCCCCTGCCCGTGCGGAACCATGTGCTGTGCTGAACTGGAGAGTTCCCCCAGCTTAGTTCTCACTCTGTCTCTGTATCTCTCTCTCTCTCTCTCTGTCAAAAACAATAAAAAAAAAAAAAGACAGATTAACAGGAGAAAAAATATAATTTCATACGCATGAGAACCCAAAAGATATGAGACTCAAGGGAAAGGGAGGCAGTGAGGTTTATATGCCATCCTGAGCTAAGGAATGTGAGTAGGGGCCTGGGGCTCCCAAGGGGAGGAGGGTGATTCACTGCAAGATAAAACAGATGTTTGGTAATTTGATGTTTGTCCTGCCATAGATCAGTTTTCCAGATAAAAAGTCTCTGGTCACAGCTCTCTTTCCGGGCCAGACTCCCTATCTAAATTCTTTTAGGCAGTTAAGGGAAAGGGAAAAGTTTTCTTGAATCTGCTGTGTCTTGATGGATTTTAGCTCAAAATAATTCATGTGCCAAAGTGGCACATTTGGGGGTGGCGAATTCTGCTCCCCTTCAGTCACTTGCTAAAGAATTTAGAAGTGCAGGGAAAGCCGGGATGGCTCAGTGGGTTAAGCGCTCGCTTTGTAGCCCCTGAGACTGAGGATTGAATCCCAGCCCCGGCCTGTGCGGACCCACATGCTGAACTGGGGAGTGCCCCCAGTTCAGTTCTTGCTGGGGCCTATGTGGGAGGCTCCCGGCCCAGTTCCTGCCCTGTGCAGCCCTGTGCCCACCTGTGGAGTGAAACTATATGGAAAACTAATGTCAACTAAGGAGACTGCTCTGGGCCCTCCGCCTTCTCTCTGTCTCTCTCTCTGTGTCAAACAATAAAATAAATGTTTAAAAAATAAAAACATGGGAAAGCCAGGATGGCTCAGTGGGTTAAGCACTCACTTTGCAGCCCAGTTCAGTTCTCTCTCTGTCTCTGTATCTCTCTCTCTCTCTCTCTGTCAAAAACAATAAAAAAATAAAAAAATAAAAAAATAAATAAATAAATAAATAAATAAAAATATTTAAAAAAAAAGAAAGACTCCGCGGCCACCACAGCCCATTTGATCGTGCCTCCTACCCTAAGGTGACCAGATTTTAACTTGGTAAAGTGGGACACCATTGACCGGGGGGAGGGGGTTCTTGATTAAAAATTGGGTCTATCTCCCGCCGTTCCCTAGCTTGTAGTGCATCCTTTCCAAAAATCAGGACTTCTTAAAAACGCTGCGGGATACGGGACAAATTGTTAAAAATCAGGACTGTCCCTCCAAAAGCGGGACGTCTGGTCACCTTATCCTACGCAGACCTGCCCTCATGGCCATTTGGCTATTCCTCTGTCTGAGCAGAAGTGCTACTCCAACTTCTTGGATCATTTGACTCTGGAGCATTTACTTCGTAGGAACAAGACACAATCCCCTTCCCCTGTGTCTAAGCTTTCTCCCATTGAGAGGAAGACTTGTTATTCAGCTAAAGGGTCTATAAGCTGGAAACAATGTAATTCTTATCAACTAATGTCACCCTAATAAATTTAACAATGAATTAAAAAAAGGGTATATAGGCATAATAAAAAGATGTCACAAGTAGGGGACACTTAACATTTATCATCACATTAATCTGATGAGATGAAACATACTTCCTCCGCAGCAGTTGTACCATTATTTCTTGCATTGCTTATGTCCCTAAGGGAAGCCTGGTGTGTAGGTTTAAGAGAGTAGACTGTGAAATGAGTTTAACTCATCCAAATGGGGGCTTTACGCCTTCTTATCTGCTGTCACTGAACCTCTCTGTGCCTCAGCTGTTCCATCTGTCAAATAGGACCAATATAAGCCCTTACTTCCCTAGACGCCTGGTTGTGAGGATTAATGAAACAACATACATAGGTCAAGTATCCAGCAAAGTGTTAGTCATCATTTCTCAGTTCTGTTTCTATCTATACCTTTCCCCATGTTCTTTTCCTTCTCTAGAAACCCAGGGAGACCTCAGATTTCCCTGAGTTCCCCACTGGGTAACATGTCATACAAATTTTTCCCTCCTCAAGAGGAATGAGCCTGGCTTTGCTCTAGATTATTCTAGCACACTCCATTTGGGCTTCATCAGTCCCTCTCCTAACACCCACCTCCTTCCCCCGGCTGGGACTGGGTCAGAATCTTCTCAGCATCCATGCTGACTTGGCTTAGATCCAGGGCTTCCCAGCACAGCGTTCAGATTTTTTGCTTGTTTTTCCATCACTAGGTGGTGCACTCTCCCAGAGTGCTATAAAGTGCTTCCCATTCTGCACTTTGTGGAAAAGGTGTACCAAGTAAGTGACGGAGCTGCCCAGGTTGTGAGATCATCCTGCCCTGGTGTCACCCCGATTCACCACATCTGGATCCCTGTCTTGCTGGGCTGCCCCTTCCCTGGTCCTTTGGTTAGAGAGACTAGACTTTTGTCGGGGTGCATATTTTGTCGGTGCCTGTTGGTATTTCCAGGCTGCCAGCTTCTGGGGTTTACGCAGCAAAAAGAAAGCCCAGGGAACTCACCTCCAGGTTGTCCTTGGGTCCCTAGCCAGTGCGCCTTCTTGTGCTTGTTTTGTAGATAATGTCCAGGATTTTAAGTTGTGCTTAATGAGAGGAGCATGGAATGCATTGCCTACTCCATTTCCCCAGAAGTAGAAACCTCTCAGAATTGTTTTAGGAATGGGCTTGTGTGCTGTGTAGAAGGTTTTGATGGGTGGCAGGGGAGCCATGAGAAGGCTATTGCAGAAGTCCAGGAGAAAAGATGTGGCTCGTAGCACTGGACACAGAAGAGTGGGACAGAGAAAATATTTAGGAGGTTAATAAAGGTAGGAAAGAACAATGAGCACAAGTCCTATGTTTTTCTTAAGAGATGTCTGTAGCAGGTGGTCAGCATGTTCAATAGAACAGTCTAGAGCTCTCCTCTGGCAAAAGTACAGATATGCAATTTGTTTAGGGTGAAACAGGCACATGGCTTTTGAATGGACTGTCTCCTGAGCTCACGGGACTTTAATTTATGGGGAATAAAGATCTGTCCTTATTAAAAATTAGACGAGGTTTCACTGAGCGTTTGACTCAACAGAACTTACCTGTTGCATCCGTAGGTTAGACACAACTAGCAAGCACCAGAGGCAAACTGAATAGTATTTTGAAAAGTTCTAAAAGCAAGTTTGTCTAAGCCCCTTACATTTTTAATGCCAGCCAGGTCTACATTAAAGAGACAAGCATCACAGCCTCTCCTAGGCTTTTTTTTTTTTTTTTTTTTTTTAATAACAAAGAGAAATACAGAGAGAGACAGAGAGGAGGAGGAGGGCCCAGGGCAGTCTCCATAGTTGTACATCATCAGTTTTAGACATGGTTTCGTTCCACACAGGTGGGTGGGGGGCCGCACAGGGCAGGAACTGGGCCGGGGGCCTCCCACATGGAAAGCAAACCCCTGCGAGCTGGGGGTCAAACCAGGGGCCTCTCACGTGGGAAGCACTCCCCAACTCAGCATATGGATTCACATGAGCATCCTCAGACTTCGGGGCTGCAAGGCAAAGGCTTAACCTGCTGAGCCGTCCTGGCTTCCCCACCCAGCCAGTTAAGAGACAAGAAGGAGGGGAAGCCAGGATGGCTCAGGGGGTTAATCACTTGCTTTGCAGCCCTGGGGACTCAGGATCAAATCCTAGCACTGCCCAGTGTGGACTCATATGCTGCACTGGGGTACGATACCCAATGCAGAGTCCACCAGTTCAGTCCTGACCCCCTGCTTCTAGACAACTTCCAGTTGTTCCCATTTCCAACCTAGAACCAACTGAAGAAAGCCAAATAGCCAATCACATGGATGCCCCTCCTCTAGTCAGCTATTTATACCTCCAGCTTTCCTGAGACAACAGCCTCCACCAGGTGACACCTGGTCACACCTAGAGTTGTCTTTCTTCACTAAGAAGCTCTCCCGTCCTCTGCTCACCTTTGAGTCTCTGCCCAATGTGAGTGATGGTGGCTGACTCCCTCGCTACAGTAGATTCTGAATAAACAGCCTTCCCTTTTCTCATTTTGTGGGTCTTCATTTATTTCAATTTATTGAGGTATACTTTTTATTAGTATTATAGACACAAGGTATAATTTTAAGTGCACCCATCTTAGTGGTACACTTTAACAAATTTTTTTAATTGTTAAATTTATTGGGGTGACATTGGTTGATATATTTTAACGAATTTTGACAAACATATAAACCTGGGCAGCACCCTAATCATAATGTAGAATATTTTCATCACCCTGAAAAGCTTTCCCATGTTCCTTTCCAGTTAATTCCTGCTCCTTTCCCCTCCTATTGAAGTATGGCTTTGGCCTCTATCATTATAGATTAGTTTTGCCTCTTCTCCTAAATCCTGTTGACACGTACCGTATCTTCATTAGCCTAAGCACTTCCTTTGTACTCAGGCATAACAAGTCGCCCTTCCTTACTTTTCCTGCCCCAGACAGGATCGGCCTTTCCCAAGGTGCTCTGGATCTATCTAATGGGAAATGGAATTTAGAAACCACAATCTAGTTGGCAAGTGTGCTTGTTGTTACTGTAAGGTGGCCAGCCATCCTGGTTTGCCTGGGACAAAACCAATTCCAGTTTTAATACTGAAAGTTCAGCAGCACAGGAAATCCCTTCAGGCCTTGGCAAACTGGGAGAATTGGTCACCCCAGTGCAAGTTTGTTCAACCTGTGGCCCATAGTTGCCTGTGGCCCAGGATGGCTTTGAAAGTGGCCCAACGCAAATTCGTAAACTTTCTTAAAACATTATGAGATTTTTTTTGCAACTTTTTTTTTAGCTCGTCAGCTATCATTAGTGTTGATTTTATGTGTGGCCCAAGATAATTCTTCTTCCAATGTGGCCCAGGGAAGCTAAAATGTTGTACAACCCTGACCTAGGGCTGGCTTCTAGGCCCTTTTAGTGCTTAGAATTAGAAATTTTATTTTAAAAATCATGTGCTCAAATTCCTATTTCAGATTTAAACACAATATTTTTCTGATTTTCCTTGATCGTATTTTTCATTTTCTCTTATACTGAAAGTAGTGTACATTAGAACACGGAAATATTTGTTACCCTACATACAATAGTCTCAAAATCATAGCAACAATATTACCATTAATTACAAACCACTGAGTGAAGCTGAAGATTCCTTTGCAGTTATCTTTAGACTACATTCCACCACAGATATTCTCTGAGTACTATGTTCAAAAGATCTGGGGAATAATTATTTTCTATTTAATAACGTATGAGGTCTGTCTGGAAAAAATCCAGCCATTAATGCTTCCATTTTTCATATTATATGGCTGGATACTTTTAAGACAGCTCTCCTGGTATGTTACCAATTTGACCTAGTTCATTTGTTTCAATGTGGTTTCAACTTTGGGTGTATGTTTCTTCTTCATTTACTTTTAAAACTTTAGAGGATCAAAGTCAGAGAAGTCTTGTTTTTCTTCTCCACCTTCTATAACCATTTTTTGTTGTTCCTATGCTATATCCTTTCAATTTTTCTTATAACCTGGGACTCATTGTAAAGCAACACAAAAATACATTTTTAAAAAAAAATTTTTATTGTTTTTTGACAGAGAGAAGGGGGAGGGCCCAGAGCAGTCTCCATAGTTGACAGCATTAGTTTTCCATATAGTTTCACTCCACAGGTGGACACGGGGCTGCGCAGGGCAGGAACTGGGCCAGGAGCCTCCTGCATAGGCCCCGGCAAGAACTGAACTAGCATATGGGGCCTCATGGGCCAGAGCCGGGATTCGATCCTTGGACTCCGGGGCTGCAAAGCAAGCGCTTCCCCCGCTGAGCCATCCCAGCTTCCCCCTGTCCTTTTTTTAATGGCTGCATTGTGTGGATGTATTATGTCCAACCAGTTTCCTATTAATGGACATTAATAAGTTATTTCCAAACTTTTGTTATGACAAATAACACTGCAATAAATACCTTGCTTACATGTTTCTATTTGGGGAGGTAAAGGTTAGGGTTAGAAGTGGAATTGCAAGATATAAGAATAATGCATATAGAATTTTGGTACTTCATATAGGGCTGTCTCTAATCATTTTCCCATTCCCACCAGGAAATCTGAGAACTGTTTATCCAGTCTTGCACTTTCAGTGTGCACTCCATTATGACAGCCTTTTAGGTTTAAGGACCAGTACTATCCTATTCTGTGACTTGTTTGTATCTTTGCTCATTTTACTCTTTGGATTTTGATCTTTTTCTTTTCAGTTTTGAAGGGTTCCTGTACGTTGCAAGTATTTTTTTTCATACTGATCTGATTTACTGGGAATATACCATGATCCCTTTAACCATCTGGGGTATACTTTAATCTTAGCTTTATAAATCACCTCATTCCAGGACACCTCCCTTAGGGATAAAGTTTTGGTAAAGCCAGATTAAGAGCAGGCCAATCAAAAGAATTACCTACACCCTGAGGTCAGAGACTTTCACGTTTACCATAGTTCTTAGGCAATGGTCCGAATGACACCAAGTTCTGCGTAAGGGAATATATTCGAATTACAAATCTCATTTGATCGGGTTCATACACCACACATGCTTCGCCTCCCCCTCCTTTCTGAGTCAGCAAGGTCCCCCTGCATAGGCTCAACCTCCATCTGCAAGACAATAGCCCCTCCGTTTCTCCTGGGGGAGCCAAGGCAAGCACGAACCGGGCGGCCCGGAGGATGCGCTTCAAGACGGAAGAGAAACCACGGGCTCCCAAGCTCTCACAACTCGTAACGGCGGCTGCTGGAAGCCTCGCTGGGCCGCGAGCCCCACGCTCCTGCGCCTGCACCTGGCCCGCCAGCGCGCGGAGGCATCACCGTTGCGCGCGCGGCCGGCCAATCACGCGCCGCTCTCGCCCAGATTCCTCCGCCAGACGCTGCGCCGCAGCCGCAGGTGGCCCGCCAGCGCGGTCCCTCCGCCGCCGCCGATCGCGACCCCCCGCCGCCGTTCCCGTGATGCCTCGCGGCTGACCTCCGACCTCGCGGCCCACCCTCCTCGCTGCGTCCTTCGAAGCCTGCTGCGCGCCGGGGGCCGCTGGGCGTGCCCCCGAGGCGCAGCCCCCTTCGCCGGCGCCTCGGAAGGCCGCCGGCCGAGTGCGGTACGTCCGCGGCGGGGCCCGGCCCGGGGGGCCCGGCAGCGGCGTCCACGTCCGGAGGCCGCTGGTAGGTGAGCGGGGGCCGGCCGCGAACCGGACGGGGCGGGCGGGGGTGCGGGGCGGGAGGAGCGGGGAGGGGGTGGGGCGGCGGCGGCGCCTCGCTTCCTCCCTCAGCGCCATTTTGTGGCAGCGAGACCCGCAAATAAAGGGGTGCGGCGGGGCTGCGGCGGGCGGAGGAGCGCGCGGGCCGGGCGGCCTGGGCGGCGAGCGGACACCGCGGCCTCGGCCTGTGTGACCGGGCGGCGCCGGCGCGGCCTCCGGTCTGGCGTGGTAGGTGCGGGCCGCCGGCAGAAGCGGCCGGGAGGATCTCGGGGTCCCGGCCCAGCCCGGGAAGGGGTCGAGACGGGCAGCCCGAAGGGCGACGACGCCGGGGTCCCCGGGCCCGCCGGGCCTCCCGCGAGCCGCGCCGCTGCCTAGCCGGCGGGGACGACTTCCTCCGCCCCGGGGCCGTTCTGCCTCCGTTTTCTCCCCGTCCTCTGGGCCCCGGGGTGTGAGCACCGCGCCGGGAGTCCGCCCCCTCGTTGGGTGTCGCCCCCTCCCGCACCCCCGTGGGCCGCACCCCGAGGACCTGCGGCGCCGACGAGTTGAGCGAGGCCGGGAAGGCGGCGTGCGCGGTCCGGGTTGCACAGCGCGCCGTGGGCGGCGAGCTGCGGCCGCGCGCTGCTCTACGCTTCCATTTTTTTTGAATGATTTATGCTGTCCGGGTAGAAAAATAACTCCGAATTTTCGTGAAAATTTATAAAGTCTCACCTGGGATCCCCTGTAAGGCTGCTTGTTAATTTTTAATGGTGGTGTGTTTGTATTTATTTTGGATATAGGCTGTCTAATTTAACTGTTAGATCAAGTCAGGATTTCTGCATTTTTTTTTTTTGAACTGAACTGGGGGCCTCAGCGCATTCGGGAAGCGCACCCCAGTTCAGCATGTGGGTCCGCCGGGGCCGGAGCCGGGATTCGATCCTCGGTCCTGCGGGCTTCAAAGCGAGCGCTTAACCCGCTGAGCCATCCCGGCTTTCCCTGCTTGTTAATTTTTTTTTAAATCTTTTTTACTCTTGATCTTATAGCCAAAAGGCCGAGAAGCGATTACATGTTTTTTTTGTTGTTGTTTTTTTTTTTATCATATCTCAGTAGGGAACACAAGTCCCAAGTTCTTGTTTTGGTGGAATCAGTTGGATTTTTGATCCTAAAGAACGGTTAAAATCCTGAAGAACTGTATTTATAGAGTATCAAACGATTCTTTTGCCCGCGGTAGAACGGTATTTTCCTTAAGCAGCTTACAACCGCGAATTGTCCATCTTGTTTTCCATCTCTTGCAATGTAGTTAGTGCCGTTGCTGAGGAGATAAGTGGAAGTCACAAGTCTGTCGCCACAGATTCATCCGTTTTTTGAATTTTACGAATTTTACATTTTGACCATTAAGTTTTCTATAATAAACAATGTAGACACTTAAAACCCCATTAAAACTTTACGAAAATCTTTTCAAGATAGCTGTAATGTATGTATTCAGGTGAATTCAGTAGCATCTGATCAGACAAGTTGAAAGAAAGGATGGGGATAAATGTTAAGGTTTGGGGTGGATATATTTCTGGGATTCTTTTAGATTTTACATTATCCTAGGTAGATTACAACAGCTAAGTGATGAGTACTTTCATTTATTTCTCAGTGGTGAAACTTAGGCAAACTACCTAGATTTCTAAGTCCCAAAGGATGAAAATAATAGCATTGTGTCCCAGGCATTACGGTTGTTTAACTTGGCTCATCGAATCTATAGAACTTTATGTCTAGCTTTCCTGATTCAATTTTGAATCATGCTTGCTCAAAATATTTTTGTGTGTTTGTTAGTAATGAGTTGATATATATGATACAGAAAATCTGTAGCAGCCCTGTGATGTGGAGAGTTGTAATAATGTTTGTATAATACATTACAGCTCCCAGAGTCCCTTACAGTCTTGCATGCATGTAGAATAGAATCTCTTAGAAAATATTATTTACTTAGCTGTTGTGATAATTTTCATATAATTGTATATAGTATTGCTCTTGAAAAAATTTTTTTTCTTGCTCTTAAAATTTTTATGTTGGTGGGTCCTTTAGTAAAACAAGACCTAGATAATATTTGGTGTTACTCTTGATAATTTTTAAAGTTATCTCCCACTTTTTTGCCTCTAAATAATTTTCTGTTACTAGGCTTAGAGAAAACCTTTTCAATATTACTGTAAACGATATATTGGCTTTTTTTTTAATTGTTAAATTATATTGGCTTTTAAGGTGGTGCATCAAGCTAGAACTTGGTGCTATAAATGTTCTCCACTCTTTTTTTTTTTTTATTTTTATATTTATAGAGAGTAATTATTTTATCTTCAGTGCATATTTATTTCTATTTTACTCTTGACAGATAGAGAGAGAGACAGAGACAGCTAGAGAACCGAACTGTGGGAACTCCCCAGTTCAGCATGTGGGTCCTGCCTGGGCCGGAGCCAGGATTCGATCCTCGGTCCTCGTGGCCTCAAAGCGAGCGCTCAACCCGCTAAGCCGTCCCGGCTTTCCCCTCTCCACTCTTGAAAATGTAGTTGGTGGAATTTAATTTTTCCTAAATGCACATTAAAATTATCTTTATGTTAATGTTAGTATTTTATTTTAAAATTTCTTTTACATTTTTATGATAGTTAAAGCATTGATATTTGCAGCACTTTGTGAGGCAGCCAAAATTGGTACTCTCTTAGCTGATTGGGAGACTGGAGCCAGGGAATAGTTAATGTGACTTGCTCAGGACCACACAATAAGGTCCAAGAGTCAGGAAAAGGTGTTCTTTCAGTTACTAACTACAGGTCCAAGGTTAGTACAGTGTAAAATTATTAGTTTCTTGTGTTTAGCTGTGATGAGTTTCAACAAGGTACATGCTTTCTTACTGAAGTTGTATTGGCTGGTCCTTGCCTCTGTTTAGAGAGAACTGAGTTGCATAATTTAGGATCATAATGATAAGGGCCAGGGAAGGGCTGGAATCTGGGATGTTGGGTACCCAGCCAACCAACACTGAGCTCTCTCCATCATAAGCTGTTTCACAATGTTAAGGCATCAAGAGTAGAAGGGTAGTTCTGACCTTCTAAACTTGAGATATATTGTCTTTGAATTATTCACATAAATAACAAACCTTAATTTAAAAATTGTGTTTAACTGATTTTTCTAAACCTGCTAAAAGGTAACCAAATTGGCCAAGTTTGAATTTTATCTGTTTTGCTTTTCTGCATTCTCTACTTTAGCTAGCTATAAACTGCTTGATCATTATTGAGGAGGGGAGAGTTGGGAGAGTTATCCATCTTCATCAGTTACCAGCTTCTGTCATTTCATCATCTGGAAAATGAGGACTAACTTTGAAAAGTTGTGATTAGTAAATAAGTGACTCAGCAGTGAACGTATATTCAGTTTTTTCCATCAGAGTTCAGGATTCAACTCCAAATGATAATTTAGTGTTCCATTTTTCTGAAACAAGAATACATTATAATAGGAACCTGGAATGTCCATGAATCTAGAATTGTCCCTATGAATCTAGAATTGACTTAAGATAGGTATTGTGCTGTCATTTGTGCTAAAGAAAACTTTTTTGCCTTGGGAAATAGTACATTTCTTGGCACATTTATGGCAATATGCACGTCAAAATGAGAACCAATTTCTGTTTTGACTAAATAGTTGAATGTTGATGCTTTTAAATTTTAAACCCTCTCTAATTTGCCTTTTGCCAAACACTTCATTTAAGTAATGTGCAATATCATGGACTCTTTTTTTTTTTTTTATCTTTTCACATTTATAGAGAGTAATTATCTTTTTATCTTCAGTGCATATTTATTTCTATTTTACTTTTGACAGATAGAGAGAGAGACAGAGACAGCTAGAGAACCAAACTGTGGGAACTCCCCAGTTCAGCATGTGGGTCCTGCCTGGGCCAGAGCCGGGATTCGATCCTCGGTCCTCGTGGCCTCAAAGCGAGCGCTCAACCTGCTGAGCCGTCCCGGCTTTCCCTATCATGGACTCTTGAGGGTTGGCTTTTCAACTAAAGATAAGGAATTTCTAAAAGCTTATGCTTTGAATTTCTGATGTTATATATCCCATAACATGGGGAGTAACCAGTGACTGAGAATCGACATCTGAAACACAAACATTCATACAAAACCTGTATTTTTCCATACTTACATTACAAATTTAGAAATTTATTTTTATAAAATATAAATATTCTCTAAGAAGTGTATTATTTAAAATCTACCCAGCACCAAACTTTTTAAAAGAAAAGAAATTGTAAGGTGATGTTAGAAATTTAAATAACTTACTGTTTAGAATTCTAAAAATTGGACATCACCAAGAATTCTGCAGTGGAACTTAGAAATAAAGATTGCTATACTCAACCTGCCAGTTCTCCTGTCAGATTTTTCAAGATATAGTGATTGAGAGTTTTCGTTTGTTTGTTTTTATTGTTTTTGACAGAGACAGAGAGAGAACTGAACTGGGGGAACTCCCCAGTTCAGCACATGGGTCCGCACGGGCCGGGGCCGGGATTCGATCCTTGGTCTTCGGGGCTTCAAAGAGAGCGCTTAACCCGCTGAGCCATCCGGCTTTCCCTTTGTTTGTTTTTTTATGGAGAAGGATACTAGTAATTAAATACTTAACCTTATTCCAGTCACCATGCTAAAGTCTAATGTTTATCTTTAAAAATAGCACAATAATTTTCAGTCTTGGTGATGTAATCCTTGAGAATGGGATACTGAGGTTCAGAGGTTATGCTGCCTTTTTTGTCTTCAAAATTTGTCACCCTGTTCTAGAAAAGCCAGGGTTATTAGAGCTCCTTCATGTGTTCCTCAGTCTTTTAAATGCCCTTTAAAAACAGTTTGGCATATTTGTTGCTAATTAGGCTTGCAGTTAATATTTTTTAATAAAATAAGAATATGAATAACTTAAGAATGGACAAATAAATGGGGAAGTGTTAGGTTGTAGAAGCATATTTTAGTTTATAAACTGGAATTGAATTTATAGTAAATAGCATCCATAATACTTAAGTTTTATTACTAAAATTTTGAGTAGCTTTGGTGGTTCCCAGCAACTAACTGCAGTGGTAAATTTAGCTGTTTTCAAGCTGTCACTCAGAACTTTTATCACAGTACCTGTTAATATGAAGTTCCACATATATTCTAAAAATTTTACAGGTGTAATCATCTTGGCTGATACTGGGTAAAAACTAGATTGGCTTTTTAGCTCACTGTTATAATTTACTAGTAACTGAAGCAAGTTCATTGTTTATACTTTTCATTTAGCGTATGTTTGAATGCCTACTGTGTACTTGAGGCGTCAGTAGTGAATGAAAGAAACAGTTTCGTCATGGAGCTTATTTCTAACTGGTAGAAACAGAGAAGTACGTAACATGTCAGATCGTGATAAGAGTATGAAGAAAAATAAAGCCTGATATGAGGCGATAACAAGGATTTGGCATGTACTGTCTTGAGTGAGATGGGAAGCCTTTAGAAAGATTTAATCATAATAGTGGCATACATAAGTATGCATTTATATACTAAATATGGCTAAAATTGTCTTGTAGGGTGTTTGTTTTTAATTAGATTATTACCTACTAAATTTAGCTCTTGACAAATGAGAAATTTCAAGTAAATGCCAAACTTGTTCTTGTTTTCTGGGTCCCAAAAGGTTGCACTCTAGTGGAGTGAGTGCAAATTAAAATCATGTTAAATAGAGGCCTGATAAATATGGTGAGGGTTTGTTTCCCAAGTGATTAAAATCACTTGCGTCATATTAGGATAGTCACTAAGCAGCCATCATTTCAGAAAGAAATGAAATACTCAAGTTTTTGCTAGGTACATCCAGTGTAAGTTCATTAAAGAGGGAAGAATTAAGCCAAGTTATGATATGATCAATTTATGATTTTTTTCTAAAATGTACTGATTCCTTCAACACAATGTCCCTAATCTGAAAATTGGGGTTTAATGATGGTATAATTAGAATATCTTGATTTACAGAGTTGGGATTGCATGTATAACAACATAAAAAATGATATGGGAATATGTGAGATACCTTTGGCAGAATTTCAAATATTTACTAAGAAGTCAAGTAGTTTTTAAAAACTCGGTTTTACACTATAAATTCTTTGGTTATGTTTTATTGAGGTATAATTGACAAGACAACAGTTTTAAGTGTACAACATAATGACTCAATATTTGTGTTCATTGTGAGATCACAAAGTTTTTGTGTGTGATGAAGCTTTTAAATTTACACAGCTTTCAAATATGCAGTACAGTACTAACTAGTCACCATGCTGTTTATTACATCTCCATGGCTTATTTATTTCTTTTTGGTTAAATTTTTAGTAGTTTGGAATTTGTAGTAAGTATGGGCAAGTAAAATAACCTATGAAGAAAGTTTAAAATATAAGGAACGTTCATGACTACGTTACCTAAGAAATGATACCTAAGAATAAGCTTAAATTAATTAGCTTGTCTCCTTAATTTTGAATATTAGGAAGAAGCAAAAGTGTTTTCGGTAAGCATAATAAAGTTAATGAGAGTGGTTCTCTCATTAACCTA
Source organism: Craseonycteris thonglongyai (assembly GCA_004027555.1). NCBI lineage: Eukaryota > Metazoa > Chordata > Mammalia > Chiroptera > Craseonycteridae > Craseonycteris > Craseonycteris thonglongyai. Next base: position 48,002 of record PVKE010004020.1, read on the forward strand.
TCTTTTGCAGCAGGCTTAAGTTAATTTTGTATAAGCTTATATAAAGAACGTAATTTTGAAATACAAATTACTGTGACATAAAATAGTATAGGAATATTTTTAAGGTATAAATATATATTATATATAAGCATTGTACAGTAGTGAATTATGGCAGTGATAGATTCTACCTTACTGTAACAACACAATGGTGTAAAAGGAAAAAGGCTTAGCAACTGGTTCTACCCTGCTGTATCTTTTCAGCAGGT
>PVKE010004020.1:48346-62354 GCA_004027555.1 Craseonycteris thonglongyai
AGAGACAGAGACAGTTAGAGAACCGAACTGTGGGAACTCCCCAGTTCAGCACGTGGGTCCTGCCTGGGCCGGAGCCGGGATTCGATCCTCGGTCCTCATGGCCTCAAAGCGAGCGCTCAACCCGCTGAGCCGTCCCGGCTTTCCCCACAAAATAATTTTTTAAGTAACCTAAAAACAATAGTAATATAAGATGTTAACAAAGGAGAAACTGGGTATGGAGTATATGGGAACCCTAAACTAAAAACCTTAATGATTTGGTCATAATTGCATTCACTAATAAATTGGTTTGAAATAGTCAGTATTTTTGGTTCCTACCTTAAATGGAAAAACATCAATTGAACCTCTTCTCTCTATACTTTTTTTTTAGGATTCAAGATGACCAACGAGGAACCTCTTCCCAAAAAGGTGTGTTTTTCCAGCAGATTGGGGAGGGGCGGTGCATAATAGAGTTAAAGGGACTTTCTGAATTGTTGCTTATTGTTCACTCCCTTGCCTTGTAACAGTAGCATTGTGAGTGTATCATGTACTAGACATTGTATCTTATACTCAATGTATTTTTAGAATATTTTCAGCTTTTTTTTTTTTTAATTAATGATTTTTATTTTTTTATTGTTTTATTGTTTTTTGACAGAGAGAGAGAGAGAGATACAGAGACAGAGAGAGAACTGAACTGGGGGAACTCCTCAGGTCAGCATGTGGGTCCACACGGGCCGGGGCCCAGATTCGATCCTCGGTCCCCGGCGCTACAAAGTGAGCGCTTAACCCACTGAGCCATCCTGGCTTCCCCTATTTTCAGCTTTTAGAAAACTTTTTTTATCCCCATGGTCTACTCTTAGCTTTTATTACGAATACTATATCAATGTCAAAAAAGGAGATTACTTCACAGGTTCCTATAAGTTGCTTCTGTTTTCTTAATTTAAATTCCTTTCATTGTAATGTAAAACTATTCTATATTTTTTCCCCAAAAAAATTTCCAGCTAATTAGTGCTTAGGTTTTACGTTTTCCTCTGAAGTTTTGTTTTCTTTTTTTTTTATTTGTTTGTTTATTTATTTTGACAGAGGAGAGAGAGAGAGAGAGATACAGAGACAGAGAAAGACCTGAACTAGGGGAGCTCCCAGTTTAGCATATGGTTCCGCACGGGCCGGGGCCGGGACAGGAACATGATCCTCTGTCCCTGGCGCTGCAAAGTGAGCACCCAACCCACTGAGCCATCCCAGCTTCCCCTGAAGTTTTGTTTTCTAGTCTCATTTTGAAGTCAGATTATTAATGAAATAAAGAATTGTACAGGGGGTTAGTAATCTGGTGATAACTATGTTTTCTGTTAGACTTCTAATATTTTCCTATATACTGGTAAAGATTTTTCCCTCTTCCATTTTATAATGATACTATGTTATTGGTTAATGTTACAATTTGAAAACTTTTCTAAAGAAAAGTATTTTAAGTATCATATAAGGGAAACTATACTATAACCATAATTTTATACTAAAGTAAAAGAGGTGCCTCATCTTTTATTATCTTCATTTGGTATGGAAAAGACCACTTGATATTGTTCAGCTTACAAAGCAGTTTCAGGTAGCTAGCTTATTATGTCCATTTTTAAAAACTCTTGAAATAATTATTGATTCACAGAAAATTGCAAAGAAATGTATAAGGAGGTTCTTGCATTCTTCATCTTCCTTCAGTGTCAGTGTCTTGCGTAATCATCACATATCTTGCATAACATTATCAAAACCAGGAACTTGACATTGGTACAATCTGCAGACCTTATTAAGATTTCACTGGTTATATGTACATTGTGTGTGTGTGTGTGTGTGTGTGTGTAGCTCTATGCATTTTTCACTCACATAACTTAGTGTAACCACTGTCACAACCAAAATAATAAACCATCACAGGCCTCCCTTGTTCCACTCCTTTATAGCCATTCACCCCCTCCCTCTCCATCCCTAACACCTGGCAGCCATTGATCAGTTTTTTCCATTTTTCTAATTATGCTATGCTGCAAGTATTATGTAAATGAAATCATGAGCTTGTTTTTTTCACTCAGTATAATTTCCCTTGAGGTTTATCCAGGTTGCTGCATGTATTAGTAGTCTGTTTCTTTTTAGTATTTCATAGTATGAATGTATCATAGTTTGTTTACCTGTTGAAATACATTTGGGTTGATTCTAAGTTTTGGCTGTTATAAGTAAAGCTGCTGTGAACACTCATGTACAAGTTTCAGTTTGAAAATAAGTCTTCATTTCTTTGGGGTATGTGCTTGAGTACAACTGTGGGCTGTGTGGCACATTATTTTTAGTTTTCTAAGATTTATTTTTATTGTTTTTGACAGAGAGAGAGAGATACAGAGACAGAAAGAGGGGGGAGGGCCCAGAACGGTCTCCATAGTTGCACATCATTGGTTTTTCCACATAGTTTCATTCCACAGGTGGGTGCGGGGCTGCACAGGGCAGGAAATGGGCAGGGGTTTTGCCCCAGTGAGAACCGAACTGGGGGCACTCCCCAGTTCAACATGTGGGTCCACACGGGCCAGGGCTGGGATTTGATCCTCGGTCCCTGGGGCTGCAAAGTGAGCACTTAACCCACTGAGCCATTCTGGCTTCCCCATTTTTAGTTTTAAAAGGAACCACCAAACTTTTCTAGAGCAACTGCACCATTTTATGTTCTCATCAGCAGTGTATGAAAGTTCAGTTTTTGTGTATCTTCACCTATTTGGTGCTACCACTGTTTTTATTTAGCCATTATAATAGGTAGTTTAATGATAGCTCATTGGGGGTTTAATTTGCATTTTCCTAATGATGCCCATTTTAAAGATAACAAATAGTTCACCTTTTAACCCATTTCCCATTTAGAAAAAAAAAAAAGTGGGGGAAGCCTGGATGGCTCAGCAGGTTAAGCTCTTGCTTTGTAGCCCTGGGGACCGAGAATTGAATCCTGGCCCTGGCCGACCCACATGCTGAACTGGGGTGTGCTTCCCATGCGGGAGGCCCCCAGTTCAGTTCTCAGCCCCTGGCTTGGCCCTTGGCTCAAGGGAGCATATGTCCCATGTGGGAGGCCCCCAGCCCAGTTCCCACTCTCCGCGGCCCCCACCCACCTGTGTGGAGCAAAATCGTGTTGAAAACTGATGATGTACAACTATGGAGACTGCTCTGAGCCCTCCACCTTCTGTCTCTCTCTTTCTCTGTCAAAAACAATAAAATCTTAAAAAAATGTGCAACTAGTTGCCACATTCTTTAATTTTATATAAATACACTCTGAGACAGAAGCAAATCTGACTGGTTTCCAGTGTTGAAAATAAAATAGAAAACCTGCTCTTTTTTTTTTTTTTTTTTTTTTAAGATCTATTTTATTGTTTTTGACAGAGATAGAGACAGAGAAGGGGGAGGGCCGAGAGCAGTCTCCATAGTTGTACATCATCAGTTTTTGACATGGTTTTATTCCACACAGGTGGGTGGGGGCCACGCAGGACAGGAACTGGGCTGGGAGCCTCCTGCATGGGAGAAGTGCTCCCTCGAGCCAGGGGTCGAACCAGGGGGCAAGATGTGAACTGGGGACCCTCCTGCATGGGAAGCACACCCCAGTTCAGCATATGGGTTCACATAGGCCAGGGTTGAGATTTGATCCTTGGTCCCCAGGGCTGCAAAGCAAGTGCTTAACCCACTGAGCCATCCCAGCTTCCCCAAAAACCTGTTCTTGAAGTTATTTCTTAACAGAACTTGGCTCTTATCCTAATGGAACAGAAATGTATATGATAATCAGTAGTTAATAATTTTTTCACTCATGGGAATGCTAAATTTTCTAGGCCTTGACATTTTCAGCAATTGAGAATTATATTTCATAAATGGAAATACCACTACTAAAAACAGAATGCTATAAATAGAATGATGTCATTTGTTTTCAAAGACTATTGCTATAGTAGAGTGGTGCAAAACTAATTATAAAAATGCTGTTTTACGGCATACGTTGGGGGTAAGGTTAGGACTATAATCCAGGGTATTATATATAGGACTATATCTCAGGGTAAATGCTGGAGCCTCAAGTGTTGCCAGAAAGTATTCTTGGGGCAAATGAGAAGTGGGTTAAAACTTTCCAATAAAATAAGTTGGATATGTGTGTGTGTTTTAAATTATGTGTTGAACCCATTTAAGTCTCAGACTCTGGAGATGTTTCATATGTCTCAGTACAGAGCTCCTTTTGCAGGGGTCTTTGTATGTCTTTGGTAAGAGGATTCCTAATAACAAAGCCAGCAATTGAGGGATTAGAAGTTAGGATCCTATCCTCATAAAATATGAAGAGTATAAGTGTCAGTGGCATTTAATATTTAAAATTTTTAGGAAGAACACTCAGTTCCTATTTTCTCTCTATAGGTTCGACTGAGTGAAACAGACTTCAAAGTTATGGCACGAGATGAATTAATTCTAAGGTAAAATGTTTTTTTATCAGAAGAATAAAAGTTTCTATAGAACATATTGTTCTGTACTGTATGTCACATACTCTTTTTAATGTGAATATATCTTCAAACCATTTAATGTACTTTTGGAATGTATTTCTTACATCTTGTTTCTTATACAAATATTGAGGAAAGCGTAACCATTTCAAGATAGAAAGCACTAGCTTGAGTAACTCCTAGACTAACAGGTAGCTTGAGTGGTTTTTCTTTCAGAAGAAAGATAATTGAGAATGTTAACCTGAAAAGCATTTGTACTTCATGAGTATAACTTGCTGTGGGGAAAGAGTCTGCTTTCAGTTTAACAGATATATAGGCTTGTTTTGATGGTAGTTATTTGTTCCTTTTTTGTTTTAACATGTGAAAGAGTTATAGTCCTAGAGGATACATTTCTGGTAGTGAAAGAAATACATTATTTACTGATGAAGCAAAGTTACTCTTTCTTATAACTGACATTGGTCAGCTCATTTAACTTTTATTTTTTTTTATTATTTTTTAAATATTTATTTTTATTGTTTTTGACAGAGAGAGAAGGGGGAGGGCAGTCTCCATAGTTGTACATCATTAGTTTTCTACATAGTTTCATTCCACAGATGGGTACAGGGCTGTGCAGGGCAGGAACTGGCCGGGGAGGCATGCTTTAGGCTGGGGGCCTCCCATGTGGGAGGCTTGCCCCAATGAGAAATGAGTCTGCACGGACCAGGACTTGATCCTTGAACCCTAGGCCTGCAAAGGAAGCGCTTAACCTGCTGAGCCATCCTGGCTTCCCCACCATTTATGACTTTTTAAGTGAGTTTTTTCTCTCATTATGTTGATGATTTTAAATCAGCTGATACTTATTTAACCTAGTCTGTGCTATATGTCTTCTTGGTAAGCGTGTTCTTAGTTGAACTTTTATAGTTTTCTGTTCCACTAAAACAAATATTCTTATTTTTTTAAGATTTATTTTTTTGAGAGGAAGGGGGAAGACTCGGAGCAGTCTCCAAAGTTGCGTATCCTTAGTTGTGACATGGTTTCATTCCACACAGATGTATGTGGGCCTGCTTAGGACAGGAACCGAACCTTGGGCCTTCCACATGGGAGCTTTGGCTTTAAAAATCGTCTTGAGAATAAAGTATAGTCTTTCACCCTTTTTACAGGCAAAAATAAATATTACTTTGAGAGAGTCACATGGTATTTTTACAAAAGAACCAAGCTAAAGAACCTTCAGTCCCCTATAATTACATGTATTTTTATCTGCCTTTTGTTTGAGATAGACAGTGTATCTGAAAGTAGTAGTAAGTTTTTTACTTAGCTTCTATAATCCAGGCATTGTGCCACGCATCATCAATACAGAGTCCTGACCCAGAGAAGCACAGTTGGTATATTCTCAGAAAAGAACACTTGTCTCTATATTTCCTTTCATGTAACTCCTGTAAATTGAGAAGGAATAATGAAGTGATTAGTTTATTATTGATTAAACTAGATTTATAATTATCTCAAAATGGAAGCGACCTTAAAAATTATGTAGAATTCTTGGTATTAAATGTATAAGTTTATGGATGTGATTTTCTAGTTTATTTAATAAAAGCAATTTCAGTTTAAAACTAATATATGAATTTATTTTTTTGTTCTAGATGGAAACAATATGAAGCATATGTGCAAGCTTTGGAGGGCAAGTACACAGATCTTAACTGTAAGTTTGAGTTTTAGCTTCCTAAAGATCATGTGAATATCTCCTTATAAACATGGTTATAGACAATCGGAATAAATTGGCTTTACGAAGCAAATGTAATTTTTATTCGAACATTTCATTAAAGAACTATGTCTGGATACTATATTGGGTGCTAGGAGATAAATGAATGAAACATGATCTCTCTCCTTGGGGAGTTCTCAGTCATTGGGGAAGACCAACATGCGATAATCATATAATACCATGGCTGTTTGAGCAGAATTATGTATAAGGTTCTGTGAGAGCATAGATAGGGAAACTTACAATTGAAACTCTCCTTGATCTGTTCCTAATCCCTGCCACAGAAGAATTTGAAGTAAAGCGTGAGCTGTTAATCCAGAGGGGAGGTAATAAATTTATTTAAATTATAACTTGTTACTTAAATTGAAATAGTATATAGCTCTAGTTGTACAGACTTCAAAATCTGCTGAAAATACCAACAAAGTTTATAATTTCAAACCATTTGTCTTATTTTTCACTGAGAGCAACATATTGTTTGTAAATGTAAAAACCAATATAATTTTCCAAGCCCAGAAAGCGTAATACCCTGAAATTTCAATTTTACAACTATATTATAATCCACAGAAGTTATGAACATTATGAAAACTTAAAAGTACTAATTGCCCATGTAGTTACTGGCATATTTATATTGAATAGATTAAAAATAATACTAATCAGGACTTTGTGATTTCTGTATAATATAAACAAATGCAAATGAAGTTTCCTATGTTCTGGTGAGAACATACTAGACTATAACGTCATAATTCCATCTAGTATTAGGTGATTTTGGTTTTGGACCACTGTAAGTAACCCCATTACCTCCTAAGGAACACTCATGATCAGGAACAAATTTCCTTGTTATAAAAGTAGTTCGGGTGGAAACTAAAGACTTGGAAATTTTTTACCCTGGTTTTTATTATCCTTGACAAAGGCAATCAGAACTTACTTTTGGTTAGTTCAATTTGATCTTGAAATTATATTTCATAATGTTTTGAAATTTTTTCTTTAATCATCAGCTAATGATGTAACTGGCTTAAGGGAGTCAGAAGAAAAACTAAAGCAACAACAGCAAGAGTCTGCACGCAGGGAAAACATCCTTGTAATGCGACTAGCAACTAAGGAGCAAGAAATGCAAGAGTGTACAGTAAGTATTTTGAGTGTTTATGTCTTTTTGAAGAATTGGTGTTCAGTCCACATTACTACATGCACTAAGTAGTATTGAGCAAGTTAATCTATAGTCTTAATACTAATTATAAATGTACCGTATTTTCCGGCGTATAAGACGACCCCCTAATTTTACAGTTAAAACAGAGGTTTAGGCCTATATTCGCTGTATAAGACTACCCCCCACTTCCGAGGCTGTAGTCTTATACAGCGAATATAGGCCTAAACCTCTGTTTTAACTGTAAAATTAGGGGTCGTCTTATACGCCTGGTCGTCTTATACGCCGGAAAATACGGTATGTTTTGTTCAAGTAGATACACTTTGAGCTGTAAATATACTAAATGTAACACTTCAGTAGGTAGCCTCTCATTTAATTTAACCATCTTACTGCTACCTTCTGCCAGAGGTACTAGAGAGAAATGCAAAGGGTAAAAAAATGAGCGTACTATTAGGCTGAGCTTCCCAATACGTAAACAAATCAACATCAAAATTACAGTATGACTTATGCTTCATGAAAAGTATTAAGAATTGTTGATAAAAAATAACAAACACATGTTATATAAAGCAGAGAATTCACACTTTAGATAGTACAATAACCATACATCATACAAGAAAAAATATAATAAGTTATAGCGCTTTTAACTATGGTCTACGTATGAGCCGATATATCGGCCTGCTACGCTTTTCGCCCGAGATGCAAAAGCTGATATATCGGCCCATCCCACTAAAAGGGTTAAAATACATTTTTGTGGCAAGAAGTCAAAAGTTTTAAGTTATTTTCTGAAATCTACATGATTTATGAGAATTAGTATATTGATTCAGATATTTTTTTGTAGCTTGATATCTGAGGGTATGAGTAACATTTGCTGCAAACCGTCTAATTAGTTTCTCCTCTGCTCTCTCTTACCCCTATGTGCTTGAAACTATTTTTCTCAGTATCTGCAACTTCTACCATGTCTCCTTTTCAATTGTTACAGCTTTCGTTTGTACTATTTGCTGTGTCTACATAGATCTGAAATGTATGATCTATTTGATCATTTAGCTCTGGTTGAATTTAGATTCAATTTAGGCTGTCTTCTACAGTCTTAGTCATTTTTCTAAATTTAGTGTTTGTGTCTGTAAGTTATACTACATAGTGGAAGCTGTGTCCCTGTCATTTCTAATTTTAAAATCTGAACTTTGTGAAATCTGTCTTCAGTTGATACGTATTTATTAAAATCTAATGTATAAAACAGTGTTCTGGTCACTGGAGACTAATGTATGGGGCACAGTCCTATTCCTGTACTCATTCATAATTTATACTTTCTGTGCAGAGATTGTCCACATTTCTACAAGTCTCTGGTTTCTCTTCACTTTTTTAAAATGACTTCTTCACCTGTTAGTTTAATTAAGAGTGGCCTCTGTCATTTTCTGTACCTTTTTGCCGTTTCTTTCTCCTTTTGTTTCTACCAGTTCAGTTTTCATCTTCACTACCACTGATGTTTTTTTCCTACGTCACTAACAAATACATTCACAGATTCCTCTTTTCCTCAGTATTCATATACCTTCATTTTCTGTATTTTCAACTATTGACCATCCCTACCTTTGGCTAATTTTATAGCTGGCCACTTGGTTCCAAAAGTCTCACCACTAGTTTAAATACTGTTTTGATTTTTTTTACGTAACACCCATCCCACTCCTCGAAAACAACTTTGTTTCTCTTACGATTTTCATTTATAATGGAGTATGGGTAGTGATTTCAGATGCAAAACTATTTCATTCTTTGCTCCTCTGTCTGATACTTACTGTTCTAGATTCTACCACTTATTTGATAGTTTTAGGTCTTCTGTCTTCATGGCATTTTGCTAGATGCTGACATATGCAAAGGATGAATCTTACCTTCTAAGTGCTAACACCTGGTGGAGTATGAGCATGAACGATACGTCATTACATCAGTGTGTCTTGAAGTTATTGTCTTCCTTGAGTTCAATTTTCGATATCCTACTTCAAGTACTCATCACTTGCTTAGATAAATATGTGCTATTGACTATCCTCTGATTCTCCACCTATTCTGTATACATTGGCAGTTTTGATCATAATCGTGCCTGATCAAAGCCTTTAGTGATAATACCCCATCATCCTTTTGTCTTTTCAGCCTATATTTTAAGGTTATTTCATCTAGAACCTGATCTTTTCCAGTCACAGTTTTTACAGTTCTCCCCTGCGCAGGCCTGCTGAGCAGTGAGTTCACTGTTCTTTCATGTAGAATACAGAGTGAAGTTTTTGCAGAAAGGGCAGCAGGAACAAAAACACAAGGAAAGCCAAGATTACATGTGGCAGATGAAGGCAGTTCACTTTGTAAATCTACGTAGTGACTACGTCATTGTTGGAGAGGCAGTGTTTTCTTTGGTGATAGTAGTACATGGCATTCTAAATGACATACTGTATTCCTGTTCAATTGTCTTAGCAACCGGCCTTACATTGATTAAGTAGATGTACATTTTTGTTTAAAATGAGCTACTATAAAAAAAACTCCCTAAGCTAAATGATAATTCTGTTTGTGGGAAGCCAGGATGGCTCAGTTAAGTGCTCACTTTGCAGCCCCAGGGACTGAGGATGAAGTCCCAACCTTGGCCCATGTGGACCCATGTGCTGAACTGAGGTGCTTCCCATGCGGGAGGCCACCAGTTTGGTCCCTACCCCCCCCCCCCCCTGGTTCAGCCCCTGGCTTGAGGGAGCATGCCTCCCCCAGTCCAGTTCCCGCCCTGCATGGCCCCCACCCACCTGTGTGGAAGAAAACCATGTCAAAAACTGATGACATGAAATTATAGGTTGCTTTGGGCCCTCCCCCTTCTCTCTGTCTCTCTCTCTGTCTGTCAAAAGCAATAAAATCTTCAAAAAAAAATTCTGTTTGCTCATTGAAATAGTAATTAAATGTATTCCCAATTCTTTAATTGTATTTGCAGCTTTTACTAAATTTATGATAGAAATTAGGTACTTATGAAATATTAACTTTAATCCTATTTAAATCTTTGTGTGGAGCAGGGTCTTGGACCATGTCTTTGGGTATAAAGAAAGTGATGCCTTTAATGCTAATAAACTGTATTTCATATTTTAGAAATGTGTTTTTAGTGTGCTAGTAAATAGTACAACCGAAGTCGAAATTGAAGGTTTCATATGTAAGTAGAGGGGTTCTGGTATGGTGGAAAAAGCTCTAGACTGGGAGTCAGAGGCTTGAGAGCTTGATTTCTAGTCCCAGTCCTGACACTTAGATAATTAGTTTATTTAATCTCTCAAAAATAAACAGTTTAGAGTAAGTTGGATACCTTCTATCTTTACAATTCTGTGATTCAGATCTGCCCAGAGGGAAAAAATAAACAATACTTTATTTTGGTTTAAGGTAATAATTTATGAAGTGCTGTTTGTAAAGTAATGCCAACTCATGTAAATATAAATACTATATATTTTTAAATTTACAAATGCAAATATGTGTTTTAAATTATAGTCTCATACCAGATGCATTTTTAGGGGACTTGCACATAGAATAATGTCTATAGGCACAAAAAGCGAGTAAACCACTAGTTTTATATAATTAATATTTTAAACTTAGCTCTTTTTTAGTGGATGCCAGCATTTATTAAATAATAACATTGATTGATTGATTGTTTTTTTGGGGTGGGGGGTACTGTTTTGTTTGCAAAGTAAGATATAACTCCTTTATTTAAAGATTCCAAATATGGAAATGCAATCAAGTGACTTAATTCCTACATGGAGAAACTTAAATAATTGTTTTTAATTTGCACTTCTTCTAGAGGCTTTTAAGGACAAAGCGGGAGGGTTTTAATAAACAAGTGGTAAATCCAATGAATGGAAGGGATTTTACCCCACCTTCTATGTTTGTTTCTTTTGATTTGGTACTAACTGTTTCTTTTGCTTTGCACAGACTCAAATCCAGTACCTCAAGCAAGTCCAGCAGCCCAGTGTTGCCCAACTGAGATCAACAATGGTAGACCCAGCGATCAACTTGTTTTTCCTAAAAATGAAAGGTGAACTGGAACAGACTAAAGACAAACTGGAACAAGCCCAAAATGAACTGAGTGCCTGGAAGTTTACGCCTGATAGGTAAACAAATCATACTCCCCAGTCAAGACTTCCCTGACAGTCCCACTACGAGAAAGCTGTTGTGGTGGGACAGCCAAGTACTCGTTTCCACACCAAGACTCAGACTTTTTGAGCCAAAAAAGCCACATTCTTATACTATCCAGCTTGTAATGGTTAATGTAACACTTACCAGATGAACCTTGTGTTTCAGCTTTTTTCTCTTCCCCCTCCCCCTGCTTCAGAGGCCTGATGGCGTCGGACTATTCCGAAGAAGTGGCCACCTCCGAAAATTTCCCTTCTAGAACATGTAGACACTTGAGAAGTGTTTCTGTTTGAAGAAAATACAGGGAGAAACAGAAGTCTTAAGTCTGTGGCACACTGTGTCTTCAGACAGTTTGGAGGAATGAAAACCTAGAGATTTAAAATCATGAATTGAACATGTAAAATTCCAGTAAAATGTAAAAATGGAATATGCATCGCTCTTAACCTTGAGCATAGTGACTTAGAGACACTGTATATCAGTTTTGCCAATAAGACTGTGGACTTCGTGATTGTTTGAACATCTGGGTCAAAACTCAAATGAGGTGAATTTTGCCTTTAAAGGATTTATTTGCTAAGAAACAACTTAATAGTTATGAGAGAATCAACTGATAGATGTCAGTACAAGTAGTTTATATATTTAACCATTTAGTTTGGGGCTTACATTACTTGATTGAGCCTTAAATCAATGTGGTTTTAATCAATGGTTTGTTCTTTGAATGGTTGCTAATACTGTAGATAATTTTACTGAGGACTGTACAAACATGAAGGTGTGGTGTGAAACATCAGGTTTAAACTGTTCAAAGCATTATAAACATTCATTTCACAACTAGATTGTATAAGGATATTGGCTGTGATAAGACTCACTGCGTTATTTTTTTTAGTAGTGAAATTTATTAAATCCCCATTCCATTCAACAGGCACATGTTGAAAGAGAATTGTTGTTGGTGTTAATGGGGGAATGTGCTCCTTCATTGTATTTGGGCCTTTTGTATCAACACTCTTGATATTAAATTAAATGTGCCTTAAAGTAGTTGGTTTTTTTTTTTTTGGTGTTTTTTTTTTTTTAAGTTTAAGGAGTACTATGATGATTTTGTTGTACTTTTAAACGTTTTGATTTTGGGGGGCTGTGGAGAGCAGATTGATTTTGGAAAAATTGTTGCTGTGCTCTTCAAAGTGAAGGGAAAGGCTCTGTCTCATTTTTAAAAGACCTACTGTTTTCCAACTGGTATAAAGGACAAGGAGACTTGACGCTTGTTACCTTTTGTCACCTTGTCCCAGGATATTGCAGTAGAAATTAATGTGTGACAGCTTCACAGGGTGCCTGCCAGAAAATTGGGGAAATAATGTATTGGAACTGTGATCTGGCCTTAAGTGAGACATTTTGTGAATTGGGGGAAAAAAGAAGGTATAGTGATCATTTCTAGCAAATTCATTTGATCATCTAGATAAATGGGCACTATTTTCTTCATGCTTGCATCCACTGCTGGAGGTGAGTTTTTCGTCAGATCATTCCATAAGTCACCAACTCGAATTTTCTCTTGGTGATAATGGAGTCTAAGATGAGTGGAAGATAAATGTTCCAGATAAAACTGCAACGTTGAAGTGCAGTTTTAAGGGTGACTTAAGTTGTCTTAATCATTGAAATCAATTGTAAGTATCATGTATGTTTATGCTCTAAGGAACTGATTGTGGGGCACAATGGTGGGTTGAAGAAGTGGTTTGTGTGACTTTACAGCAAGAAATCTGCTTCTAAAATTCTCATTATTTGTGGGGATTGGAGGGTAAGTAACCAAATCTCTGAAACTAGCTTACTGTGCCCACATTAAGGCTTTTTTAAATATTGTATGCCATTTAAGATCACATTAGAAATGGCCTAAGTATTTTTAGTAGGTCTAGAAATAATTTATAAAATGTGTTATTAACGTGTACTGAAATATAGCCAGCATCTTTCTTTACCACTTAGATAACAGTCACTTTGGGGTCTGTGTTTTTGTTTGTTTTTTCTTACTGTTGAAAAAATTTTTTATTAAATAAGATAATACATGTTCATGCATAAAATTTAAACTGTGAAGAAAGGTGAAGATGACAGTGACAGTCACTCCTGGGATGTGACCTTGAACCTTTCCCAGTCTATTCTTCAGGAACAGGAACCACTGTTAAAAATGTCTTTGGTATCATCCACATAATTTCTTTGCATATGCAGTCATATTGGTTTTAAACAGATGTGTACTATAGATGATTTGCTGCTTTGGTGTCCCCCCAAAAAAAATCTATCCCTTGGGCATTTTTCAGTTCATTCAGCTTCATTTTTAATGGTTACATAATATTTTCATTGTATTAGTGGATCATAATTTATTTTAATCAGTTATAAATGAATTTTGTTCTGTAAAAAATAGGCTGTAAGCCAGAGTATTCCAGGTACTATTGAAACATCTTAATTTGAAACTACGTAATACAATGTCTGGAATGATTAAAGTAGAAATGGTTGTGGGGCTTTCTTTTTTGTTTTTTTTTTCTATTTTTTAATTTTGAGAGAAAGATTCCCTGAATTATCTTGTCTAGTTTA
>PVKE010004021.1:0-28074 GCA_004027555.1 Craseonycteris thonglongyai
ACCTTTTGTGATATGTGTAATTTCCCTGAGAGCCTCATGCAAAACAGAATTTGCTGAGATTTCCTTAGACATCTCAGTGCAAAGGTTTTTTGGTGCACTCACGGTCTGTTCTGCCTACTGAGGTGAGGGCTTTGGGGCAGTGCGCTTGGAAACAGGACTGAAGACAGGTGGCCCGTAGCGCACTTGGAGTCAGAGTTGCAGCTTCCGGTGTCTCCTGTGATCCCAGACCACATCACCTCATTCATCCTGGCCCTAGGGAGTCGCCTGCCTCTGCCGGTGTGTGCTTGGGCTGTGCTTTCATTTCAGACTGGACTGTGTGGCTTTCACTTCTCCCCCTGCTGTCTGGACTGCAAAGTGCAGGAGATGACGTTGCATCTGTTCTCTCCACTGAACAAAAGGGAAGGCGATAGTACAGGCCTTGGTGGTGGCCATCTACCCAAGCTCCAAGAAGGCTCCGCCTCCTGGCTTCCCTTGCAGCCATCCAGGGCACAAGCGGAGCACAGTCCTGGTGGAAGCTTCACTGGGGACAGGCCCCAAAAGAGGCTGCTTTCCTTAGGGACTGCGGTGCACAATGGGGAACAATGCACTCATCAACTCTAGGATCAAAGAAAATGACTAGAGCAAGGTTGTGTTTGGAATTTTTTTTTCCATTTGGAATTCTAATAAGTAGAGAGGCTAAAGGAGGCAAAGAGTTGCTGGTCTGAGAACAGCCCAGCACAGGCTTCATGGCCCGACTAGCGTGCCCTGCAATGTCCCTGAGGGTTATCTGTTTCTGGCTTAGTGCAGAGGCCTAGGGTTATGTCCTGCTCTGAATGAGCAGCATACAAAAGAGTAACGCGTACTGTGGACAAAAATAAGGTGCGCTGTAATAAATCTAACCAAAAGTAAATGCACAGGGTGATCTGCTCATAATTTTCTAACTGGGCAAGTCACAGTGGGTAGTCATGCCCCAGGCACATAACTTGACCAGTAAAAGGTTATCTTTAACTTGAGTGAGGCTTGTCCATTGTTTTTTGTGCATCTGCATTGCCATCCCTTTGAACTGCCTCTTTTTCAGACCCTTAGGAAGCTTACCCATCTTCAACAAAACACATAATCTTGTTAATTATCCCAAAATCCAATCATAGAGATTTCTCTACCTTGCTTTCTCCCACCTTCATGTAATCTTCCTTATATTCCTTCCTCAATTCCAAATGGAAACTGACATTCTTGGAAGCATTTTTCTCAATCTGTTGAGATCTTGCTTCTTGGTGTGTCCTCTGTTTGGCTCACATAAACTCTTACAAAATTTTTCTGCAAGTGTAGATTTCTTATGCTGACAATCACACTGTGCTACCCTCCCTATGTGACCACAGGCACATTCAGTCAAGTTTTGTGCATATTAAACTCTGCACACAATGTACATACACAACAAAATAAATAGTATTTGGGATAATGTTATGGGTTGAATTGTGTCCCCCAGGAAATACATATGTTGAAGTGCTAAGCCCCAGTACTTCAGAATGTAACTGCACTTGGTGATAGGGTCTTTAAACAGATAACTAATCGAAAGAGGTCCTAATCCAATATGATTTGGTGCCTTATAAAATGAGATTGGGACGAAGACACATAAGGAGAGAAGACCATATGACAACACAGAGCAAAAGTGGCCACCTAAAGCCAAGGAGAAGAAACCAACCCCACCTTACACCTTGATCTTGGACTTATTGCCTCCAGAACTGTGAAAAATCAAATGTCTACTGTGTAAGCCTGCACAGCCTGTGGTACTTTGACACAGTAGCCCTAGCATGCTAAAGCAGATAATGCTGTCCAATATGGCAGCTACAAGTCATCTGAAATGTGCCTAAGTGTGACTGAGAACCTGAATTCTTAAATTAATTTTAGTTATATTGAGTTTAAATATAAATAGCTACATGTGGTTACAGCATTAGATAGCTTGGTGCTGGAGTTTATGGGCCACTGTGGCTTGCTAATTCAAAAGCTCCCTTCCTTTTTCCTTGCTCACTAAACCCCAATTTTGCTCAGCTAATGGGAAGCCATGCACTTCAGGAGAAAGTGAACTCTGTTCAAGCTCTAGTTGAAGCCACTTAATGGGCATTAGATTCTCCTTGCTAGTTAGTGACTGCTTTAGGAGAAGGCAAATGATGCAAGTCCAGCCAACGAGACAGATGGGGAAATCTGCTGGAGGAGTCTAAAAATGTTCCCTTTGATCTTACAGAGGGTCATAAAGAAGGGATGGTCCTTCTTCCTGCCCTTAGATTTTTGTGTGACAATTTGATGCTTAGAATTGCTGGAACCATCTCACCCCCATGAGGAGACAAAAGCCAGTGTGCTGGGGGCTGGCTGATCTAAAAGACAGAGACAACCTGGATCTTCAATGATGTTGCCAAAGCCACATTATAGCCAACCTTGGGATTATCCTACATTTTTTGTTACATGAAATAAGAATTTCTTTATTAGTAAAGATATTGGAAGCTTGATCTTCAATTCAATGTAATCAAAAGTATTCTTTTGGGATTAGCAAACTCATGGCAGGCAGTTTGTACTTCTGCCACCAAGGCCAATGCTATAAGGCCCAGGACAGCTTTGAATGCAGCCTGACACAAATTCGTAAACTTTCTTAGAACATTATGAGATTTTTTCCCCCCACTCATCAGCTATTGTTAGTGTTAGTGTGTTCTATGTGTGGCCCAAGACAACTCTTCCTCCAATGTGGCCCAGGGAAGCCAAAAGATTGGATACTCCTGGTCTAAAACATAGCACTTTTTCTCATCATTCTTCTCAAAACTCACATTTCAAGCTGTCACTACCAATCAATTGGAGTTCACAGGCTTGTTAGAAATCTGTTTGCTATTTCTGCTCTAGGGCAAAGTGTGTTCTACAAGTACGTATTGTTACATCTGCTTTGTACAAACTCCCCCACAAACATTTTCTTCCCTTTGGTCCTGGCTAACAATTGAAGTGTTCCTGTAAAATCAACACTGCATCAATACCCCTGAAACCAGCCCACACAAACAATTCAAATGAGCCTGAATCAAGGGAAACAGATTTTCATGGTGCCCAAGGACATTTTTAAAAAGGTACTTACTTTTTAAGGGTGAATTCATGTTTGGAAGGGAAGTCAGTCACATGACAACCTTTATTTGAATATAATGAAGCAAAAAATGCTTCTTTTATTATTCTGATGTATAATAAATATCTTTGTAGCTGTTACATGGATGTTAGGTATCTGGCATATAAATGTATACACACTTCCACATTTGATAGATTTACACTGTACACGAGTCACCCCACATGGAGCATGCCCTTTCACAAGGATACGCATGGCTGTCTTGGGACGTTTGTCAAAACACACTTGGTCAAACATTTTGGCAATCAGGAATTAGACACAGAGGAGCATACCAGAAAGATGAGTTCACAACAGGACCAGCTGTACTTAAGATGAAAACTCCAGAAAGCTGAAACAGATTTTATTGGGGTTCACACATGCAGCATGTATATACAATACAAGTGGGGTAACTGGAACATTCATTGCAGGAGGTCTTACAGAGCAGATAAAAACAGAAAAGAAACAAGACATGACAAAACAAAACACCCAAAAGCCAAAACCAAGAACAAGACCACTGCCGATATCTCATTGTAAAGGAGATTGAACTGTAGGTTTAGCATTTGAAAATGGAGGTTCACCTGAAAGCAAGAGCTCTTCTGGGACTTTCTTTACAGTATCTGACATTAATGAAGGCCATATAATCTGTTCAGTATGTTCCTGGGTCAGGGTAAGGATACATAGCCACATTTTGGATGCTGTGAAAGCACATATCAAGAAAGAACTTTTCTTTTTCTTTCCATTTGATTTAGGACATAGATTCGGTACCATACATATATAACAACAATGATGGAAATGAAATTAAGCCATTAATCTGTCCTGTTCTATCTCGGCAGGCCTGGTGAATGTCAAAGGCAGGGAAGGAGTTCCCTGCTTGGTCACACTGACTTGGGTATGAGAAGGGAAACTTTAAACAAATTTATTTTTGTTTACACATGATAAAATAGCCAATTTTCTATGTTTTCTGAAGGAACAATACCCATACAGAACAGTGGATTCTTTGCACTGTGGCTCCTATTCTGAGTCAATACAAAATGCAGAAAGAAACCCTTTGTGTAGCAACGTGAGGCTGAACTTGTTAAACTTTACTTCCCTTGGGCTTCTGGGCAATACTGACCTGCAAACTCATGGGACTCAATTTGGTGTGGCCTGTGGAGGCTATGCCCAACTTTGGCCCTTGTGAGAGGGTTTAGCCAGTCATTTTCCAGGCACCTGAAAGGTGCTTCCAGGATAGGCCCCTGGGTTGGTGTTAAACCCTGTCTGAGTATGAGCAGAGGACTGAGGGCTGCTTTCTCCTCTTCCTCCTTGGCTCTAAGGGGAGCATGAATGTGGTAGGTAGACAGAGAAGAGGCAACTTCTGTAATTTCAGCATTTAAATCTGAATGGGAAGCACCCCACCTTCTGTACCGAGTAAAGCCCTCTATAGGCATGGAGAGATGTGTCTACCTTCCACAGGCCAGTGAGTTTGAGACATGGGCCTCTGTCAGATTTCAGGCTACTGGTGTGCATGCTATCTATCACCCACAGAAGTTGAGAAGCAGTTGGAAATCTAGCCCAGTGCAGGGAGCTGTGTCAAGGACAACAGTCTAGAGTTTGCACACACCCTGCACCCACTCCTGTTCAACATATATACCATTCTCTGGCCTCCACCATGCACACAGAATGATCCCCACATCCTTTAGTCCCAAGCACCCCAGTAAAGCTTAGTCTTGCTTTTGTACACTGCTAGAGTCAAGAGGTGACAAGAGGAGGGAAGGAGAAAGAATGGAAGGGGAAGAAAGGAAGTGAGTATGTATCGCCTAGGGGAGGTAAGGAGGAGAGAGCTGGTGGGTGAAAAAGGGTATTAAGGCTCTTGGAGGGGAGGGTGGAGGGTCACTGACAACCACTCTCTCTGCTCTGCTTCCCTTTAGGCCTCAGAACCCAAAGGTCCTTTGTATCTTCAAGACATTTTGCCACAACCATGTACTGGCTTTGAAATCTGAAAATCTGCCACTGACTGCCAGAACTTGTTTTCTGGGTGGCCTATTTGCTGAGGGTAAGAGGGAAAAAGCTGCTCTATGATATCTGCAAAGACACTTGACTCAGTCACAAGTCTTCAGAATCAGGACAGAAACACGCTGGGAAGCTGAGGCCAGGGGGCAGGGCAGCAGCTGAGGGATTTGCTGACCCCCCACTCTACTCTGGACCAGATTTCTCAGCCCCCACCTCTAGGGTCAGGCCATGGAAAGAATACCTTGGAAGATACTGGGACATTAAAAATGAACATTGCTATAAAGATGGGGCTATCTTTGCTGCTGATTCTTTTCCTTGAATAACACCTTAGTGCAATTTCCTGCCAAGACATTGAAAGAAGTGAAATAGATTTTTTTAAGTACTAAGTGAGTAGTCCCTCCAGCAAAGGCCAAAGAATTGAGGGACTTTCTCCTCCTGTCAAGGATATTCCCAATTTCCAAGGAGTTCCTGCAATGCCCACTGTTGGCAATCACTTCTTTTTTTTTTTTAAAGATTTATTTTATTGTTTGAGAGAAGGTGAGAGAAATAGAGAAAGAGAGAGAGAGAGAGAGTGAGAGAGAGAGAAAGAAAAGGGGGGAGGGTGCAGAGCAATTGCCATAATTGTACATTATTAGTTGTGACATAGTTTCATTCCACACAGGTGGATGTGGGGCTGCATGCGGGGTGGGAACCGAACGAGGGCCTCCTTTATGGGAGGCGAGAACCTTTACCGCCTTGCCATCGCAGGGGTTACCAGTTACGCATATGGGTTTGCATGGGCCAGGGCTAGGATTTGATGCCTGGACGTCATGGTTGTAAGGTAAGCACTTAATCTGCTGAGCTATCCCAGCATCCTAGCAATCACTTCTTTTTAAATTCAGAAAAGATAGCTCTTTGTGTTGATGGGGAGGGTGTTTCAGCATGTAATGGGGCCAGTATAAGAACTCCCTTTGCAGATGTTTCCCCTTGCACTCCCCTTGTTTGCCCCGACATCACTGAAGTCCTGCGAAGGGTTAACTCTCTCCATGAAGCACCAGGCCTCAACCTAGCACATGGGAGGTGCTCACTAAGTCTTTATTGAATAATCACATGAGATGACAGGAGATCAGCAAATGCTCTGTCAAGTTCTTTCCCCCTACCCAGCCCTGTTGGCCTTAAACAGATCCGTGACCTTCATTCTTGTAATTCAAAATCCTGGGATTACAAACCTGGGACTAGATAGTGTTTGAAAAAGAACGAAGGAAGCCCTGGCAGTGGCTATACCTGGTTGGTGAGACATTATCACTACTTAGAGCAAAAGGACATGACACAGAGACTGATTACTCCACGTGCAAAACAACGAAAGGATACACAATACATCTAGGAGATACCAATAATTTCCTTTGTCTACATTACAAAGATAATGAGAGAAGCTTTACTCAAAACACACTTTGCTGGGCAGAAATAAAACCGGTAAGAAATGTATATAGTCCATTTCAGAGGGCCCTATTGTGTAGATTGCTTGTTTGTTGTTGCAATATGACTGGTGTTTATTTAAGTTTGGAAACTGGCCTAATTTCAGCGTGAGATGAGGGGGAAAGGAAAACCAAATACCAGGGGTGCCAAAAAAACATCCATACACATTTTAAGAGATGTTATTTATGTAATACATAAATACTGATGGTAACCACTTTGCGTACCTCTTGTAATTACAGAAATCAAACATGATTTGTATTCATCTTTTGTTTTTGGTATATATCATTACAAGTTTAATAGTTTTTCCCTTTCTTAAAATGTATATACCCTCTCTATATAGCCAGTGTACACCTAAACAACCAGTCAGTTGTCTTTCTATGATACCAGGTGAAGGCCAAATTCAGACATTCCTGACTTCAGAGCCTTTGATGCATGAACAGAGGAAGTGTTCTACTGAAAAACTAGGTAAAGGCCATTTGATACTGACCAGAAAGAAACTGAAGAATATCATATTCTATTTGGGTTGGCACAGGGAATCATGATTTATTTCCACAAGAATGCTTTTGAAATGATACCTGGGTTTAGAAAGACTAAAAACTGTACCCTAATCTGTTCTCTGGAACCTTCACAATGATATCTTGGACTCTCCTTCTGTCACATTTCTTTTCTTACCTCTCCCTTGACATCTCAAGACATCCAGAAAAGCAGCTATGCAATATTTGTTGCGAACCTGAACTCTGATTTGGTGATATTTGTAAATAAAAGTGCACTTGTCAACTTAGGTGAAATCACTTAAAAACTGTTTCTGAAGGGCTAGGTCTACTTAAGACCATGTTTAAAGAACTAAGTGGAGCTATAGGATACAGGCTTTGATAGCATTGTGATCACACAATCTTCTACTGGTGTCTGTCTGTCAGGGTGGGCCCCTTCCCTGGTCAGGCAATGACAACTGCTTTGAATGGAGATAATGCTCAGGATAAGAAGCTGATGGCACAAACAACATGGGAACTATGTTCTCTAGCCCACAGGGGCTTTCCAAATAACTTCCTGAGCTCTTGTATGTGTACCTAGTTCTGAATTTTTCAGTTTCTAATCTAAATCTACTTGGTGCTTGTAGAGGTGAATTTAGCATCAGAAGGTAAATAATCAGGTGAAGTTATTTTCATGAAGATCCTCTAGAGTCTTAGACTAGTCCCAGTAGCCAACGGGTCCCATTGCTTTATAGATGGGAAAACTGAAGACCAGAGATGTTTAATGACTAGCATTCTCCCCAGCAAGATCTGAGTCTCACTGTTGGTTAGTGTTAGAGCTTGGACTAAGAGCCATCTATTTATATTATCTCCCAAGGCCAGCACTCTGGGTGTAAGATGACCCCTGGCTGCTGGCTTTGGCTTTGAAGGCACAGGATTGCGTGGGAGTGGGGTGTACTAAGACCCATCCCTTGGAGTGTAACATGGTATAGGATTTACAGCGGGTTTTTTTTTTTACCTGCAGTGATAATAAAAGGATTTGGGAGGATTCTGGATTGGTTTCAAAGAGCTACGAGGAAATTTTAGATAGAAAAGGAATTGGAAATATAGGAGCAAGTAGTGTTTCCTAGGCTTTCTCTCTTGCACGTACTCTCATTTGACTTCTCCTATAGCTGAAATGTGATGCTGGGCACATGTCCCTGTGCCAGTGGCTTCCTACATTGATAGAACTGAGAGTTTTTGTTTAATCCCACGGCACTATCTTAATACAGCTAAACCCAGAACAAGCCAGACAGGCCACACTACATACTTGGGGAAGAATTTGAGCTCTCATAGAAAATCCAGGGGATGGGAACACGTGAGGGAGCCAGGGAAATGGTACAAAGGTGGAAAAGGTGGTGACCAAGAAGGTTTGTGACCACAGACTGTCCAGGAAATTAGAATAGATCCCTCTTGGGCCACCTGGGAGGCTGGGATTAGATGGCAAGAAGGCCAAGAAAGGCTCTTCGGAAGGGGATGCATGGTGGTGCGTCTCATGAAGTGGGGTTCTGCTGGTTTATCCTATTCTGATCCAACCCAGCATTCAGATAAAATTCTGTGTAAACTGGGCTCTGCTGCTTGGGAGATGGTATATGAATTTAGAGCTATTACAGACATTGGAGACATTTGTAAAAGTAAAGAGAGTCCAGTAAGCAACGTTAGCTACCACCAAAGACTAGAGAGAGGGACATCCATGCACACTTCTATTTTTTTGAAATGGGTCAGTGGAGATATACATCATATTTTGGTAGTTATTACTGCATGTGCTACATTCAACTAAAACAACAACAACAACTCCTGTTCAGGTCCCCAAATATGTCTTTTTCTTAAGAAGATAAATCAAGGGGTATAGAGGTGGAGACATGAGTCCATATGGAAGAATAATAATATACAGGGTACTTCCTTGGTTTTTGACGGCTGGCTTTGTTCCCCAACAATATTGATTTTCCTTCAGCCTGCCACCTTAGCAGTTTCGCGTTTGAGTTTTCCTGATGTTCTGGCTCTTAGCTCTTATCCCCAGGGAACTGGCCTTTTCCTGACAGCCCCCACCCCACCTGCCCTCCTACAGATCTGAGTTACTTCAAGGGGGAAGTCGATTAATAGCTTAGGTTAATGAAAGAAGCTTTTCACAGAGTCTGAACTCAGCCATTTGGAGCTCTAGGAGGATTATTAGGAAGGGGAGAGGGAAGCAGAGGGCCTCTGGGGTTAAGACATCCTTGGATGTAATGACTATTAGAAACAAAGGCTCTCAGTGAGGCCCCAGGGCTGAGGCCTGCTAGAAACGTCTATACTAAGTAACAAGGATGACCCTCTCACAAGACAGAGAGTTAAAAAAGGAATATTGTTTTAACATGAGATTTATTCCTGGCTGCTGGTCATTGCTGCAAGTCTACAAGGAGGCTTCAGTTTTCAAAGAAGATGAGTAACAAGGATGAGCGTGGAGGAGGGGCAGGCCCAAGGGGTGAGAAGGTCATGCTGCTGACAGCCCGTGGGAATGTCCTGCTGACCTCTCCCTTCCAGGACCAGGCAGATTCCATAGATGAAACGAGCAGCCAAAACCCCAAGAGATACTGCCTTGTCTGCCAGAGGCCCCATGGAGTATGGCAGGCTGTGATTTCCCCTGAGCCAGTAGCGAGCGACACACTGACCAGTGCCCCAGCCCATCGGAAGGTAGAGGGATGGGGCCGGTTTCAGGGATGCCAGCTAGGAAGTCCAAGGTCAACCACTGGGTCGCTGTCCCTCCGGAAAGCACCCGCAAGTATCAGTGTCCATTTTCAAATGGCTCTAGGTGTGAACATCTTTCTAATTTGCAATTTACAACAACTTAGATGACTGACAAGCTATAGACTAGAGACACTTTGGACAAGTGGGAGAAGCAGGTCGGCAGACCCAATGTTTAGAAAATGGCTTTTGTTCCCTGAATCTTTCTGGCAAGGTCAGTGGCAGCTGGCAGGGACAGGGCGGGTTGGGTAGAGAAAGGTAAATGGAAGCCCAAGAGCTCTCTCTGATCTCTGATTTTCTAACATTCTGAACCACAATGCCATAGTCACTGATACCATGACAGTCCCCTTTCCTCATATTTTTCAGAAATTTAATTGGGCTTTCTGGCAGAAATCTTGCTTATTCAACTCACTCAGATCATTGCTGCTAACTGCAGAGTCTTTCTTTTTCTTGTCAGCAGAATCACCTTAATTGTCATGCCTGGAAGAGCCCCACCCAATTGTTTGGTACCACGTGGTTTTCTTTGAAAGGCCCTGCTGTGACATCAAGAATTGCTGGGTGTTCTTTTCTAAGTAAACAGGAAATATCACTCTGAAAAAAAAGAGAAAGAAAAGAATCCCTCTCCTCAGCACAAATGCAATAATATGCCAACTTATATTTCCTGTGAATGCTGGACTAGGAGAAGGATCTTTTTTTTTTTTTTTTTTTTTATAGCAACACACTTCTCTTCCTAGTTTCCAAACCTTCAGCAAACAGGTTCTCAGGGAGGCCCACCTCATTGGGACATTTAAAAAATGCTTCCACTGATTTTTGGGAGGCAGTAACATCACTGTGAGGAAAGATAGCAGTACTTTAAAAACAAACAAACAACACACACACACAAACAACAACAAACCCCAAACCTGTGCAAAATCACATGTAAGGGGCAAGATGGTACACATGTACATTTTAGTCACAGCAAGAGTGTGTGTCTGATATCGACCACCTTTTGATATCTTAAGAATCTGAAGCCTTGATTCAGTCAGGAGTTGACACAGGGCAGGAGAAAAAAATACAGGATGGATGGCTTGTTCCCCATCACATCAGGACCTGGGTTTGTGTGTCAGGCAGGCGCAATCCCACCAATCCCCCACATACGAGGACAGTGGAGGCCAGCAGGATGGGGATGGCTTTGGTGATGCTGACGAGGGAGCCGAATATTAAGTTCCCAAGGACGGCGGCGGCTTTGCAGAGCGCATTCAAGAAGCCAAAGCCTGTTGCCCTGCGAAGGAAAGAAATATGGACAAGGTTGAGAATGTGACTTACAAGATTCTCACTTTAGATGCAAGTGTTCTAGATGGTACTTTCCAGTGATCTTCAAGTCATTGTTTTGTGTATCATTAGAGCAAGTCACTAACCGCTTGTCAGCACATGTAGAGGAAAAGAGTGCCAGTTGTTGGTACTGTTCCTTCAGCCTTTTGTTGACTTTCTGTTCCCCTCCACGGACTCTTATTTTGCCCACGAGATCCAATTAATCAAAAGAGGAAATTTCAGGGAGTAAGAAAACTCTTTTCTCTCTTCCACAGTTAAATGAAAATGTATGACACTATATTTCTTTGGTTTTCTTCTTTTTTTTTAAACTCATTTTTTCTTAGCTTAATGAATGTGCGAGGTTTTTCTTGTTTTTTTTGTTGTTTTTTTTTTATAACTAGAGCCCATTTTCAGGGAAAATCAAGGATGACTGGATTCAGTTCCTCATCTTTCCAGGACCATGGAAGTTAAACTATCATGCTCTCTTTCCAAATATTTTGGGTGGCAGGCAGAAACTGAATATTGAGCTGGGTGGCCATCAGCGAGCTAGTGACACATTTCTTACCTCCTCATCAGAGTTCCAGGTGGGAAAGCAAGTCCAACACAAGATTACAGAGGAGAATCAGACTGTAGGCCTAACAATCGTGCCTTTGCTGGCATTTAAGATGTGCAGGTGGTATGTCAATATGACATCCCATTCCTTAAGACATCCTTTGGGAAAGAAAAACTGCTATCTCTACATGTGTTGAATGTGATTTTACTGAAGTCTTCTAGGCAAGAAACACAATTTTGTTTGTGAGAGTATCACTAGCACTGATACCATGAGATAATATGAATTGCCTCTGCTTTTACATCAGTGCTGTTTTTTTGCCTGTCACGGGGTACACAGGTGTGTTAACGGCACATTGAATGTAGGGTAATTGTTGGGCACGGTTTTTCCTCCTCCAGAGGGAAATGCATTTTAAATGCTGCAAAATGCACTATTTGCTACATACCTTTCTTTGATGGATTGGCAAATTTGTAGGTATGGGTTTTCCTTTGGCCAGCCATAACAACTACTCATCACTACCTATGCTATTCCTAGTGATGTTTTCTACAACGTGTAGATATTTATTGAGGCTATTATCCAACCACCTCCCTTCCCACACCACAGGAATCAGCCCTCTTCTTGCACTGCAGGAACTGGGCCTGTGAATTAGTGCAGGGCCGGTGATCTCATGGCTTCGAACAGACCTAAAAAAGACAGAAGGCTCTGACTTTCTTTCTGGCCAACACATCTAGAAAGCAGTCAGGAAGGGGTGTAACGGCATCTCTAATGGAGAGAAACAGGAACTCCTTGAGAAGACGGTAAGCTAATTTTGTATTCTGCTTCTTATTATTTTTGACTTGTTCTTAAAGAAAAAGACCCTGAATAGCAACAACCACCAGAAAGATAAGGAGATTTAATATACTGTTAACTATTTTTAAATGAAATTGCTTGAGGCTACATGTTAGGTACCAAAGACTTAAGGAGAATGGTATCATCACCCACTGCCTCCTTCATCTCCATAGACTTGATGCCAGGAGGCTGAAGTCTTTAAATTAATAGACTTTTTGGCCCCCATTAACTGGGACTTCTGACTTTCCACTGGGAAAACTGTTTGTATGTATTTAATAAATATTTCAATCGGGTTATGTGCCAGACATTAAGTCCCTACTCTCCAAAAATTAATAAACTTTCAAAAGTTATTTATTTATTTATTTATTTATTTATTTATTTTTGACAGAGACAGAGAGAAGAGGGAGGACCCAGAGCAGTCTCCATAGTTGTACATCATCAGTTTTCGACATGGTTTTGTTCCACACGGGTGGGCAGGGGCCGTGCAGGGGCCGCGCAGGGCAGGAACTGGGCTGGGGGTCTCCCATATGGGAAGCACACCTCAGTGCAGCATATGGGTCCACCCACATAGGTTGGGGCTGGGATTCAATCCCTGGTCCCCAGGGCTACAAAGCAAGCGCTTAACCCACTGAGCCATCCTGGCCTCCCCAATAGACTTTTTTGAACAGTTTTATGCTTCCAAAAACAGTGAATGAAAAATAAAAAGAATTTCCATAGATCCCCTTCCTTGTCTCTCCAGTTTCCCGTTATTAACATCTTAGTGTGGTACTTTTCTTACAATTGATGAGCCAATATTAATACATTATTATTAACTAAAGTCTATAAAGTGTATTAGGGTTCATTCTTTGTGTTATGTATCCCACGGGCTTTGACAAATGCATAATGGCATGTATCCACCATCATATCATCATACAGAGTAGTTTCACTGTCCCCCAAATCCCCTGTGCTTCCCCTGTTCTTCCCTTCCTCCCTTCCCCCAACCTCTGGCAACCGCTATCATAGTTTTGCCTTTTCCAAAATGTCATATAATTGGAACCATACAGTATACTTGTAGCCTTTTTGGATTGGGTCCTTTCACTTATTTATTTATTTATTTATTTATTGAACTACATTTTTGTTTCACAAATTATCAAATTTATCTATGGTATTAAGATAAGCCGTGTTGTTTAGGAAAAAAATGGGTAGTTGCTGATAAGAAAGAAAAACATTATTCTGCAGGAAGAAGTCTCTCAACGCTGAGAGTTCAGACTGATGCAAAATTTCCATCTGTGTTAAAATAACCACCTCTTAAACTATCAACTGCTGGTGTAACTCAGAACAGGGTATAAAATACAGGCATCTATCTCCTTATTTTACCCAGACTGTACCAGATGAATGGACAACTTCCTGAGATTTCTGGGAAGCATCTGGTATCTGAAGCTTCTAACAAAAAAAGATGATTAAATCCTTTTCTCCTAAGAATCGTCTTTTTCATTTACCAAGCGGAGGCAGTTCTTCAGACGCAAATTTGGTGTGGATGCAAAACATATATAGCCTCTTTACATTAACGATGGCGTTTGAGAAAACATGACCGTCCTCTACTTGGATAAGTAACTTACGTCTTCAAATATGTGCAGCTGAGGGCTGGGGTGTGTGTGTGATTTTCTGTACATCAGAGCCACAGCTGTGTCAGAAAAAGCATTCTCAAAGTGGCTCTCCCTTGGGGGTTATCTGTTTATAAAGAAGCTTTTAGTTTATTTGTTCCCTTGCTGTTACTTACTGGAAGGGTCACCTTGTGCTCCCCCTGAAGTCCTTTGAGGATGGGGAGCTCAGGGCTTGCAGGACCCCCGAATGCCAACTAAGCAGCAGGGCAAGCTCCCACCGCATTCTTGGTGAGACAAATGGTGTCCTGTGCCTTTTCTTAACCACCCAAGCACCCAAAGAGACAGAATGAAATGTCTAGTATCTTTCTAGACGCTCCATCCCTTGTTCCCCCAACTCTCTAGCCAGAATTCTTTATTTTCAGTTCTTGATCAACTTATTTATTTAAATCTTTTAAATGAAATTCTTTTCCCAACTAGTACCCTGGGGCTGCAATCGTCCTATTCCCTATTCCAGGGCTGCCCAAGCCCCAGGCCACGGACCAGTACCAGTCCGGGGCCTGTTAGGAACCAGGCCGCACAGCAGGGGTGAGTGGTGGGCGAGCCAGCGAAGCTTCATGTGTATTTGCAGCCGCTCCCCATCGCTCCAAGTGCGGCCTGAGCTCCGCCTCCGGTCAGATCAGCGGTGGCCTTAGATTCTCATAGGAGTGCGAACCCGGTTGTGAACTGTGTATGTGCGCTTCCCTTACCCCCATTGGTGGAAAGATTGTCTTCCAGTCCCAGGTGCCAAAATGGTTGGGGCCGCTGCCCTCTTCCATTCCCGCACCATTCATTTCCTGGCATAGGCAGCTGGCTTAGGCTCCACTGACGAGGCAGGGGCTGCCAGAGCGCCCCCTTGCTGCAGCTGGATTATGGCCCCTTCTCCAGGGCCTTCACAATTTAGTGAGTTCTAGTTCCTTTATATAATTTATATCCTTTTATGTACTAATTGGTGGCTGGGAAAGGGAGACTGCTGGCTTCGTTCTGGGTGGAGTGAGAGTAGTTTCATCCTCTCATCCAGCCTCTGTCTTATTTGGTTTCTCTGACTTCAGAGGGGGATCAGCTGGGATTTTTGGAGGCTCCTGGGAAGAAGAAAGGGATGCTGAGTAATGGCAGCCCTGGCACAGGCCGGGCACCACGTGACAGCCATTGTTTTAAACATGGGCTGAAGTATCTGCCCCATTGACTGATGAGTTGTTAGGGAAAGAAAAAAAAAAAAAAGCTACATTTTGAAAAGGAAAGAAATGATGTAGGTCTAGACTGAGCTCATGGAATTTACCTATTAAAGGGTAAAATGTGCTCATTCTCTTTGTCTAGTCTAAACTTTGGAAAGGAACTTTTCCTGGACCAATCATCGGTAGAAGTGTCTCGGCATGGGGCATTTTGGACGGTACAGGCAGTCCTTAAATTAGGTATACATTATGATCTAAAAATTCATCTGGAAGTTGTCTATTTGAAACACAGAATGAATTTCATTTTTCTCACAGAAACAATGTTACAAATAATGGCTAGTTTCAGAGGTTAGCCCCCCAAAAGCTAGTTTAACACCGAATCCATCAGAGCTATAGGACTACAATGCTAAGAACACTAGAATCCCCTTGAATATTTGTCTAACAAGCAAATGTGTCCTTAATATAGTCCTAATTTACACATTCTCTTATGCATTTACTTATTTAACAATCACTCATTTAGCACTGCACTAGATACCAGGAACCCCCAAATGAAAAGATGATGTACCCATTTGCACTAAGACCGATGCAATGAGATCTTGATGACTCAGTATGCTAAGTACAGTTAAAGATATGCACAGGTACTATGGGGCCAAGAGGATGGGAGTGGTCTCAGGCTGGGGTGGGTTGTTGAGGGGAGACTTCTCAGGGGGGCCGGGGGAGAAGAGGATTGGTTTGAAGGCAGAGGAGGAGCTTGCTGGGTGAGGGATGAAGTGTTCTCTGCCTCTCACATCTTCCTAACTTTTCTGTGTGGTACCCCACTCAGGTCTGTCTTAGGCAGCACCCCGCAACCCCAATAGCTTCTCCCATGCCACATGGCCTGCCTCCCTTCAGGACCCCAAACAAGTTCCCCACTTCCTCAGTGTGGGGTGAGGACAGCAATCTGGTTGAACTAGAGTTCATGGACATGTGAAGACACAGCCACCCCAGGGGTGCCCAAACCTGGGTGCACATGATCACCTGTGGAATCTTTAAAACATAGCGGTGCATATGGCAATACCAATGCTCAGGGTCATGCCCGCAGAAATTACAACGTCACTATTCTCCTGGGGGCCCAGACACTGGTAGTTTCAGAAGTCTGTGATTTTAAGGTGTATCCAGGGTTGGGAACCCTGCAGTCTCCTACAGACATTTGCATTTTTGGATTGATTTGGATTTACTGCTACATACTAATGCAAAACATTCATTCCACGTCCCCCCCGCCCCCCACAACAAATGACTTTCATTTCTGAGTTCCCTTTAGTATGCTTCCAATCATATCCATAGTTTTACAAATCACAAAACTGATAGAAATATACTTTCTGCTTTTTCTAAATAAGTAACAGAACTGTTTGTCCCGTGTCATTTATGTTTTGCTGACAAGGAAGTGATTTAGCATGCAACCCTTATTTCTGTATGTAACCACACCACTGGATAATTAGGAGCTTTGTAAATTTGGAGGTGCATAAATGATGTTGCAGTGAACACCTTCACCTGTAAGACATGCTTTGTTTGCATGTATTTGTGAGGGAATATCAGACAGGCTAACGCCGCTAGCGAAGCTGCTTACGATGTGGTGTGTTGGCCACAAGAGAGGCATCTAATCCAAAGGCCTCTCAGGCTCTTCTTTGGGCCTGCTCTCTAACTTCTCTTGTGCATCCTGGTTTCACAGCTCATTTGCACCAGAGGCAATCAGTTTCTCACAACCCGAATCTTTCCCTCTCTTCCCACTCTGACTCAGTTGCTATAGGTTGGGCTTGGGGCAGCGAGGAGGCCTTCTGTGCGGGGTGAGCCCACCTTCCTGCTCCCTTCCTGGCTTGTACTGATCACAGAGCTGTTCCTCTGCATGGACTTGGCCCTAGTTAGTTAGGTCCCAGCCACATTTTTAGGGTGGGACCGTGCAGTTTTTACATTCACTCATCACAACCCCTTTCCAGACTGGCACACGGATGTATATGACACTTGTGAAATGAACTAACAAATTTTCTGATATCTTTAAAATAGGTTGGAAGTAGATTGCTTTAATGGCCATTTTAATAGGCATTAGTTGGGCCATGTTTGTTTATTGTTATCAGACTATCATCTTGCTTTTTCAGAGGAAAGAAATCTAATTTTGCATTCTAAAGTCAGAAAAGCCTGAACTGCTTTCTGATCTTCAAAGAAAGAGAATGTTTGTCTCATCTGAGTAAGTCATAGCAGTATGGTGTGCGTGAGGTCTGCGTGTGTCCCTCTTGATCTGGGGAGATGGAATCCTACGCCTCTGCAAATAGGGCTCCCCTCACTCACACATAAATGGAGAAGGACTTACCTATGCGTTGTGAGCTGGGAGGAATCTCTGGTCCCAAAGCACCCCTCCTTCTCCTTTCCATCCCCATCACCATCAAAGGACTTCCTATTCCAGTTGAAATGCAAATATGCATAGACAGGTAATAATAGAAGCCTTTGTGTCTTTTGGTTTATCTGGGAAACCTAGTTAGAAAGTGGGGGCCTGGGCCAGGGTAAGTAATGACAGAATGAAAGTGAGCATTGGGTGGCAATTGGAGTTATCTAAAACACGGCTGTATGTTCCAACTAGCCAGTGAGCTTCTTAGAAACAGATTCCCAGACCTCTACCCCAGGCCTCCTGCGAGCAGGTAGGTATGTCTGCACTGGGAACAGCAATGCAGATCCACACATCTGAGTTCAATGTGACATGAACCAGGGCAACTAACTGCCCTTTTTGTGCCTTGTTTTCCTCACGTGAAAATGGAGTAAAGCTACCTACTCTCGTAAGATTAGAGTGAGGTTTAAATAAAGTTAAATGAGATCATCTAAATACTCAGTGCAATGCCTGACTCACCCCCACCCCCGGCCCCCCCCATTTCTCAGATTTAGAGACCAAACCCCAGGAAAGTGACAGAACTGATCTAAAGTGACCCAGCTATTTTCGGGCAGCACCTGCACCTGCATTCTGCCCCACCCCCACTGTTGATGGCGAAGGCAGGGAAGAGAAGGAAGAGGGTCTCTAATAGGCAGTGATAATGGGGGAGGGGGAATTAGAGCTCAAAGATGGGGAGGTCTCAGGCTGTGGATGACAAACGTGGAAGAGGACACAGAGAGCAACAGATGAATGAAGTAAGTCAAACAGAGAAAGACAAATACTTCTATGTGGAATCTAAAAAAGAAAGAAAAAACAAATTCATAGATACAGAGAACAGATTGATGGTTGCCAGAGGTAGCGGGTAGAGGGCGAGCAAAATGGGTGAGGGGGGTCAAGAAGTACGAACTTCCAGTTATAAAATAAACGGTGGGGATGTGGTGTGCAGCATGGTGACGACAGCGGACAGTACTGTATTGCGTATTTGCAAGTTGCAAAGAGAGTAAACCTTACAAGTTTTCATCATAAGAAAAAAAGTTCTACAACTACTAACTAGGCTTATTGTGGTGATCATTTTGAAATATATACAGATATTGAACCATTATATTATACATCTGAAACTAATCTAATATAGTATGTCAAATATTTCTCAATTTAAAGAAAAGGGGGCAGGCAAGAAGGAACTGAAGGGGATTCCTCCTTCACTCACAATTGGCCCAGCTAGCTGACCCTGGAGAGCCAGGGAACTCCTACAGGGAGGAAAACGGTCACCCAATACCAGATGAATTTTAAAAAGTATGCTTCATTTATTCATTTATTCATCAGGAGTTATGTTAGTAAATAAGGCAAACAAAGTCCTGCCCTCAAGAAGCTCATCATATTCTAGTGGGTGACAGATAGTAAACAAAAATAAATGTACCCTGTAACAGAGTGTCATCGTATGGACTGAGTGGTAATTTACTTCAAAAGTACTTCAGTATAATGAGAAGTTGTAATAGAAGTATAAATAGAATTTAAAACACATTAATCAGGAATCCATAGTCCAGAATAAGTATTTAGTGCTTTAAATATCGTTTTAGAAATCTGCATGAAAAGGTTTGTTAATGAACATGGATATGATTTTTCATTGGTGATACGAATGGTATTTAAGACATGCCGTTGTACCTACTGAATGAGAGAAGATAGTCACAAGTGATACATCTGATAAGGGATTAGTATACAAAATGCATAAAGAATTCAACTTAATTCTGAATACAACTTAAGACCAAATGAATAGACAATTTCATTAAAAATGAAATGACCTGAACAGACATTTCTCCCAAGAGGGCATACAGATGGCCAACAGACATATGAAAAAATGCTTAGCATCACTAATCATTGGGGAAATACAGATCAAAAGCACAATGAGATATTGCCTCACACCTGTCAGCATGGCCATTATCAATAAATAAATAACAAATGCCGACGAGGATGTGGGGAAAAGGGAGCACTGCAAATTGGTAGAGGCACTATGAAAAACAGCATGGAGTTTCCTCAGAAAAAAAATATTTTTTTAAATACAGCTGACATACAATCTAGCAATCCCACTTCTAGGTATTTATCCGAAGAAACCAAAAACACTAATTCAAAAAGATAAATGCACCCTTAAGTTTGCTGCAGCATTGTTGGTAATAGCCAGGATATGGAAGCAACCTAAATGTCCATCAATAGATGAATGCATAAAGAACATGTCACACACACACATACTGAAATAATACTCAGCAACAAAAATGAATGAAATTTTGCCATTTGCAACAACATGGATGAAGGATATCGTGCTAAGTGAAATAAATCAGACAGAGAAAGACAAATACCATATGGTTTCACTTATGTGCGTAATCAAAAATAAATAAATAAATAAACAAATAAATGAATAAATCAATGAAAAAACTAAACAGAAACAGACTCAGAGAACAAGCTGATGGATGCCAAAGGAGAGCGGGTAGAAGATGAGGAAAATATAACACATACAATTCTGTGCAGGGTATACAATACTTGATAATAAATGAGTATGTTACTGGGGGGTGGGGGGTGGAAGGCATGCAGTTGATTGGAAAGAATGTTCTTCCCTTAGCACATGGACAGATGAGTATCCTCCGAGCCCCACAGCCTCAAACCACGGAAAGGGTATTCATGGCCTAGACTCCAGACGCTAGAGTCCACTGGCCCTGCACCCCCGCACTTAATAGTGCACTCTGTTGCCTGACCAGCCCCAAGTCTGGTGGTCCTGCTGTCAGCATATTATGATATCCACGGCCCTGTCAATCAAGGGCTTGTTCATTACACAAAGGCAGAGATTTGGACTTCCCTGGAGTCAAGAACAGGCCAAATGACTGCTTTGGTGCCTCTTCGCACATTGGGTAGGATCTGCTTCCATTGCAATACAGCACTTGGGGCAAGAGGGCAGGTGAGGGGGACCAATACTCTCCATGCCCTCACCCCCACCTTCTAATTGCCAGAGACAAAAAATAACCTTTGAACTGTACCTAAAGCAACCATGTGGCCTAAAGAACTGCTTGCAAAGATGATAAGAAAGCAGATATTGTGACTAGTGGACAATGACTATTGGACTGAAATGAAAAACATTGCTTAGAATTAGTGTCATCATTTTAGATGTTTTGTGCCAATGGAAATGCCTTCAATCTTTTGATGTAATTATTCCCATTCTCTTTGTCATAAATACCCTTGCCTTTGTCTCCTAATGGGTCACTTTTGGGGGGGGTTCTGACTAAATCAGTGCTTCTAGAATAGGTATTCTTTTTGATATCAAATAAATGCTTGTTGCCTCTCACCTTGACCTTTTATTTTTAGGTTAACAATATGAAGGGAAGAGGCAGAGCAGCTTCTCTGAGGGGGTCCTAGGACCCCCTGCATACTTGGCAGGGGTGGGAGGTGGACTGTGCATAGAGGGAAATGTAAACTGTAATGGGCAATGTCCTATCCATATTGGTATTTTCACAGGAAATGCACATGTGACCCATATTAAAAGTCAAAGTATAACAGTAAAAGTGAAATCTGCAATGTGCTTGACAAATATGACTTTCACTTAAAGTATTATAACTTTCATAGCACTTAGGCTATATCTTAAACTATGTTCTGCAAATACAATCATTTTGACTGGGAGCTTCATAGGAGTTGGCTGTTAAATGATGCAAGAGGCTACTTTTTAGCTCAAGACCTAGAATCAGTGTCCTATTCTGATCATTAAGGATGGATTCTAGAAACTGGGCAAGGAATTGGTAGTGCCGAAGTTCTACTATTTTGTGAAAAATTACAGCCTCTACCCAGAATTCTTGTCAAGACCTCTTCTATTCTGCCTCCAGGGGTCAGAATAGGGTATTTGCATACAAAGGAGTTGGGGTTTTCCTATAATAGCAGAGCCAGAGATCAGTAGAGGCCTTTTAACATGACCCAGAGGAACATGGCAGAGAAGGAAGACAAGGTTTTAGTCTGAGACAGAGTAGGTGGTACTAGCTAATTCGCCTGGGCCTCGCAATACTGCTCTGGGGGACAAGTTATCTCTGGATCACTAAAGGACATGGCATCCTGAACATTATCTGATAACATCTGCTTAAGTGCTGGAGACATCATCCAGCAGCAGTGTAGCTGCATGAGAATGCACCTTGCAGACCTCCAAGTCCCTGCCTTGACTGCTGTGTTCTGAAATTCACCATCACATTTTGCTGTTCCAGTAACTGAACATGACAGGAATACTATGACAGGCTGGGTCCTTGAACATGCAGGACTCCTCTGAGGCTGACATTGTACCCTCCTCCTGATTTCCCCGCAGCAGCCTTGTCAAACCTTCCTTAGACTGCTGGGCTGGGACGATCCCACCCAGGCATCCGTCCTTGCTTCTTTGGGACTCAGGTTTGTACTGCGGCTCTCCCAGACTTCAGCACTCTCCCCATTTTCTCTCACACCTACATTTCCCCGAACAAAATCTGTGGATGTTTAATTCCACCTTGTCCTCTGCTTCTCAGAAGACCTGAGCTAATACAAACAGCAATTTTTGTGTTTATCTTGGTTCACATTTAACCTTTCAACCTGCTTTGTGTGTGTATGTAGCCAAATTTTTACCATAGGAAAATATTCATCCTTCCACTCCTTATGGCAAAGTGATAAGCATCTGATTCATCTAAAATAGTATCAAACCCTTACAATGTACATTTAACAATGTATCATTTAATCTATATCTGGGCTCTGTTTGCAGGATGGGAGGTTGAGGAAATGAAGCTCAGTGAAAGCTGCACAGTCTTCATCTTGTTTTTGGCCACACCCTCATCCCAAGGCCCCTGGCATCCACCCCAGTAACTTGTCCAAAAAAGAGAATTACTGTTTGTTGAATGGATGGAGATGCTGTACATGGGGTGTATGATTCCTTTCAGATCCTAAGAATTCAATGGGAGGTTACTAAAGGTCTGATTAGAATATTTGATAAACAGACATTCATAAGAGTTTCAGATGTTCTGCAGGGAGATGGCTATAGGAGCACCTATAGGGTTCCTGTAAGCTCAGTAATAGATGTTCATGAAGAAGAAATACAAGTTAGAGAGTCTGGACATGCAGAGAAGGTACCCCATTGGGGCCAGTAAATAAAAGGAGGGACTCAGGATCAGTTGAAAATTGATATCCCAAATGTCTCTGCTCAGTCCTAGAAAACCCTCCTCCACATCAAGGTCCAGACAATACTGACTCCATCTTGCAGCAGAGAGTGCTTCCATGATGACAAAACATACATGAAATTAAAGAAGGCAAGGCCATTTGTCATTGTTCACGTCAGATGGCAAAAGAGAACTTCTAATTCTTTTAATTATTCAGCTGCTGATGACCTATCCCAAAGCCCAGCCTCCTAGCCCTTTCTTTAATATGAGGAGCAAAGTCTCTGTCTCCCCATTTTGGGACCAGATACATAAGTTTCTTACCTTTTTTCTGGTGACTGGAAATTGTGGGGCTTGCCTCCAGCAGACCAGGAATGTTAAGAGATGCGTCATAGAGAACTCATATGGTTGTTCAATGCAGAGCCCATCAGACACTTGCACATGTGAGGAAGGGACCCTCTTAGGACTGATTAGTGGCTCAAAACATGGGCCAAGAGAGGTTATTAAATCCTACTCCTCATTGCCTCATGACAGCTTCCTTACACTGTCAACAAACCAAGTCTTGGACAAAATCATATTCCTTCACTGGTTTCACTGCCCTCTTAGCTCCTGCTAGCAACCACAGTCCCCTACATTTTCCTTTTGAGAGATACGAGTGGAATCTACAACTTCCTCAGCCAGGTATTTTTTGGGGTTTTCCATTTCCTTGGAGATCTGACAGTGGGTTTATTTTCTATGACTTTCCCGTGGTCCTGGGGGGCTCAGAGTGCCTCTTCCTAGATGCCCATTTCAACATACCTCCGGTCTGTGGGGTACATCTCCACAGTGACCACATCAAGAGAGTTCCAGGCTGAGATGGTCAATCCATTGTACAGACACAGCATACCGATCATCATGGATTCGCTGGTGCCAAACCAGAGGAAGAAACAGCTGATCCCGGAGAGCACCATAGAGCCACCTGCCAACAAAGCAGACGAAAGACTGGGATGTTTCCTGTCATCTTGGTAGAGCAAGGACCCTTCCTTGGGTCTTCAAGGGCTCACAGCCACACTGAAGCCCCAGGCGAAGCTGCAGACTGGGCTTGAGAAAGCACAGCAATGGGCCACCACACCTGGGTGACAGGTATGCCTCTCTGGCTGCCTTCTGAACACAGCAAGCGTGAAACACGCATCATCAATTACTCAGCTGCTTAAGAGGGAAAATACACATTCGTCACACATAATTAGTTTTGCAGTCTGTGAACTCATGGAAGCTGCTCAAATGAAATGTAATTAGACATAATTTTCACTAAAATGTAGTCCTAATGAAAAGTCTTAAGGGATTTCTCTCATCTCTGTGGGATGCAATCCCTAAGGGGGTGGGAGGCACAGTGGGGAACAGGCTCCCTCTAGATTTCAGTGGCAGCTCTTCTGTTTTACATGAAACTAAGCACATACCTAACATCGTTAAGCGCCCGATTCTGTCCATCAGGAGAGCAGACACAATGTTCCCTGGCAACACTGCCAATGTGCCCAGAAAGTTGACAAAATAAATCCAGTAGGCACTGTAGTCATCTTCAAAGGTAATCTGGCATCCCGTTTTATTGTGAAAAAACGTGCAGTTTTGAAATTCACTGTCAATAAATTTATATTGCTCAAAATCTGTGAACATAAAGAAAGATAATGCATCAAGCTCTTAATACTTGTGTTCCAGTATACAAAAGCCTATCGAGAATTCAGTGTATAACTATGGTATTGTAACCCCCTTTGGGGCTTCAAGACTTGGGCTTGTTTTAGTGTCTTTGCCTGGCCAATGTACAGGGCCTAGGTCTTCACGTTACCAAGGAAGGTTAGCCCTCCATATCTGCAGCTTTCACAATCATGGATGGGGAATATTCAGGAAAAAAGAGTTATAGGGCTGATGACACGTACTACCTATATGTAGATAGGTCCAGGATGGATGCATCTGTACTGAACACGTTTAGACTTTTTTTTTCTTGTTATTCTCTAAACAATAGAATATTAACAACTACTTATAAGGCATTTATTTACATTGTATTTGATATTATAAGTAATCTAGAGATGATTTAAAGTATTGAGGAGGATATGTGCAGGTTATATAAATACTATGCCATCTTATATAAGGCACTTGAGAATATGGGTATTGGTATCTACCAGGGACTTGGCAACAATTTCCCTTAGATACTGAGGGATGATTGCAGCTGAATGAAAGGATTGAAAGAGGACTAAGTTAAGTTAGAGTCCAGTTATCTTCTGACTTCTATGGTAGGTCATGGCTAATTAAATTACTTGTTTACACCTTTATAATATAAGTTTGTTCTAACATCATGTTTTATAAGGATCATATTATTATAGTACTGATAGCTTTCATATTACAATTACAAAAAAAATTGTTTCCAAATATGCATGAATCAGCCTTATTATTGCCATTTTATGGGATTATGAGAGACAGAGAAGGAACAGGACGTTCCTTGGGTCCTTAAGGCTGAGTTTATAATTCAAGGTCTAAGAGGAGGACCCCACCAAGGAATAAGAGTCAGCCTCCTTTGAAGGTCACCAGCATTCAATGTTAATATTTTTATTTCTTTAAATTGGCTCTATATTGGGAAAACCGGGATGGCTCTGTGGGTTAAGTGCTCGCTTTGAAGCTCCGAGGACCGAGGATCGAATCCTGGCTCGGGCCCAGGCGGACCCACATGCTGAACTGGGGTGTGCTTCCCGAATGTGGTGAGGCCCCCATTTCAGTTCAAAAAAAAGAAAAAGAAATCTTAAACTGGCTCTATCCAAGAAGGGGCTGTAGATGATGGGTTCTGCTAAAAGGTGGTGAGAATCAAAACTGTTATCGTCCTTGTTGAGCTGCCTAAAAAGCTAATCTTCTGACGTTGAATGAGTTCGAAGACAGCTAAAGCATTAAAAGAAAAGAAAACAAAACAAAAAAGTGATACTTGACTCCATTCTCCTGTGGAGCTGGCCAGAGCTGGGTCCTGTCTGAGCACCAAAAAGGCAGGGCTGGCAACATAGTTGCATCGGTACTGCTGCCAATGTCGGCTGTTATTCCAGACTCTTACGGGACAGACAGACCTATGTGTGGCAGTGGGAAAGCGTGGGATTTGAAATGAGATAAGCCTGGGTTCAAGTGTCAGCTGTTACTAGTTCAAAATACTTAATTTATCTAAGTTTTAGCTATTGTGATGAATGTCTAATGATCTAGAGTAGGGACCAGCATATAGTAGGTGCTGGTTTTTCCCTTTGTCCTTGGGCAGTTTACAGATTCCATTAAATGGATTGGGCGAAAAAGTGATATATGATTAAGCAAAGCTATGTGTTTTCTATCTCTGTTGACTGTACTTCAGGCATGCTGATTTAAGCAAACACCAGATTTAGAAACCAGAATTATCAAAACAAAGAAATTACAGGTTAGTTCTTTGCTTTACAAATTATGCACCAAACCATTACATTTTCACCTTTGAACTTCAGCAAGTCTCATTTGCATTAAATAAACAATACACACTTAAGTTTGATCCAACCTGATTTAGAAAATCCCATAATTTATACTTTAATCTCTACTTTCTCCATGAGCCTCTGTCCACACTGTCATGTGGGTATCACATTTCTGCCAAGCTCTGGGCCCTTTCTGAAGAGCTCTCAGCAGGGCTAAGGAGCATGCTTACCTGTGTTGTCAAAAACAGTATCAATGAATGTGCAGTTCTTGAAGTAGGTATTGACTGAAGTCGCATCCTCAAAGGTGCAGGCTTTAAAAACTGAATCTTTGAAAGTGACAGATTTGAACTTGACTCCTAGAAATCTGCCCAACACACAAAAAAATTAATATCAATGATTATCTATCAGGGTTTGAAGCTAAGTCAAACAGGTTTAGAGATGTGATGCTCCTCTATGGACTCTCTTAATTATAAAGGACATTGGTTTCTGGAGTTTCTAAACTCTTAGCTTTTTCTCTTTTCCCTCATGAAACCTGTCCTTTGGCTATTCATTGTTCACCAACATTATTTTCTATCAGAAGAAGATATGGCATTCAAAATTGCTACACTTGACTTTTTGCAATGTTGGTAAGAGGTTTTTCAGGGTATGCAATTGCAAGTAGAAAGTTTGGCAATTACTTGTGGCTATTAATTCTTTATTTTTTAAGCCTATCCTCTTGTTCCTTCAAATATATGCCTTTATTTGAAAACTCTCTATTAGGGGTTAATGGCTCTAACTTGAGGATATGCTTCCATGTATACTTTTAATGAAAGTCTCTTTCCTAAGCTGAAAACCCAAGGTTTTTTCATTATAGTGTAGGGATTATTCTGAAGAGGGAATGTGAGAATTCTTCATTTATGTGAAGAATGATTGGCTCAGGGGTCAAGAAACTCATAGGTCACACTCATTCCAAGAATATTTCTCTTCTTAGAGCCAACAGATATTCCTTGAATTACTTAGAATGATGAAAGCTCTGCTTATTTTTAGAAACATGTAGAGTGATAAGACCTGCTCATATATAGTTCTGGGTGCTGTAAGGGGGGAATTCTAGGTGGTAAACTCAATAACAGTCATTACGATCCTAGCATCTTAGAAGAGCCCAGGATTCAGATCTATCTGTGTTGATAAGGACTCCCAGGAGACATGGATAAATATTTATCAATGTGTCTTGGTAATTTATTAAGAAACTAGGAATGTATACGTAGACAGTCACTGGGAGAAAAATGCTTGTTCAAATGAGGAAGACATTTTTATGTCAAATACCATTCTTACTAGGGGCAGAAAAGGACTGATCCTCCTAGGCAAGTGAACTGGCTGGCTTAAAAGCAGTTCACTAATTACTGAGTCATACTTTCAAAATTGTTCTTACCCTAAGGACTGATTGCATTTGTTTGAAGTGGATTGTGGCCTGACAGACCAACCAGATTAAAATGTAATCTTATTTCAACCCCCTGCCCTAAAGGTCCACAGTAAAACCATCTAAGCTGTAGAGTTAGCCACTAAAGGAGGGTAAATAATGGTACATTTTAAGATTATCAATTTTCTGAAATGGAACTGAAAAGGGAAAGAATTTTATTTTATTTTTTTAAATTGACAGTACATACACAGAGTACAAATGATACACAGTTCAAAATGCTGAAAAGGAAAGAGTAAGTCTTGTCTGACCCATTCTTTGTTTTTTTGTTTTGTTTCTTTTTTTGGTTGAGATTTTTTTTTATTGTTAAATTTATTGGGGTGACATTGGTTGGTAACAATTAGATAGTTTCCAGATGTACAATACTATGTTACATCACCTATGTATTGCATTATGTGCTCACCAC